>CATIWF010217184.1:0-97127 GCA_949630135.1 Balakata baccata
GATTTTTAAATCTTTTACAGTATATGTTATATTGCCTAACCATGGAAAATGCAACATTTACTTAAATAGCACTTATTCTTATTGTTGATAATGATAACCAATAAATTAAAATGACCTTCAAGAATTGCTCAAAAAATAAAATTATTTTGCTTTTGAGATTCAAAATTATTTTTTGAACCTTCTTCATATTATCACATTTTAAATTAAGATTTCTACTCGTATACTTTTTGGCAAGACAAAAGGTAAATGTATAACTTTGCAAAATTAAATTCAGAGCGTGAACAACACTTAAGAAACATAAAAAAAGATTAAACCAAAGAAAAATCTAGAACTATAAAAGTTCAACCACAGGCACCAGAAACATCAACAAAATAAATAATCAGTAGGTACCAATTCGAACCTGAAAGTTAAATTTAACATATGCAAAACCAGGCCTTTTTTATCCAAACTGATCAGAAGTTCCCATTGATAAATAACAGAGAAAGATACTGATTCAAATTCATAAGTTAATTATTAAATAAACATGACATCAGAATAGATTCTGAATATATTTCATTCATTTCTAAACCATTAACCTCACAAAACCAAAAATGAATCCCTTACAAGAAACAATTTAAAAATAAAAAGAAAATTAAATCAAAACCCTAATTCATGATTCCCAATCATTCACACAGACCAACAAATTAGACTCTAAGCCAAATCTGGCATGGGCTTGAGCCTGATAAAGAACGAAGCCTATGTTACCTCAATTAAAGAAAATTGTGGATGTGCATCATTCGTAAAGAGTTCCAAATCATCATACTTCCGAGCAAGCTCAACCTGTTCCAGATGACATGTTAAAAACCTACTAAAGCAAATAAAAAACCGAGAAGTTCACATAAACAATTCCACAGGGCAGTATTCAGATGTGTGTGAGAGTGTGCCACTATTTGTGCACATAAGTACAGCAGCCTTGTAACAGATCTGATCCAGATGAGCTCATGGATACTTTCCCAGGTCAAAACAACCAAAAGAAACATTACAAGTGCTATGAGCTCATGGATACCTCATATTTCAAAGCCAAACAACTCTATGACGCCGTAAAAACACAGGCCCCAAAATAATTAACTCGGGTTCTATCAGAATCATCTAAATTTAGAGACAATTAAATGATAAAGTTCAATTAATTCGGTAGGAAGTTTGTGTTCAAATTCTAATTCCTGAGAAGATACAAAAACGTTCAAATGCAGAAAGAATCTATACCTCAATATCCCCTAAAAGAGCAAAAGCACGAATAAAGAATTCCAAAATTGAGCTTCTGCTCAAAAGTTTTCTCCGTAATCTCCCGCAAAAAGGTCACATATAAAATGATCAAATTATTATTGAATAATTTTTTGTATGTTCTGTTTGGTTAGATGTGATAGTGTTGAGAATTGTTAATTAAATATTCAAATAAAAATACAAGAAAAATGAAGAATAAATATGAGTCATGTATTTCATACAGTGTCCTGAAAACAAATTCGCCTCCTACTACCGGTGTTTATGATAACTAGCGTCTGTCTCCCAGAATACAATAGATATCAAATAGTTGTTGAACACACAACGCCTACTTACACTGAACTAAGTATTTGTCACACTCTCTATCATTTTTAGAAAAAGAAAATGGAAGAAAAAAATTTCTCAACAAGAGCAAAAAACTCAACCAAAAGTTAAAAACTAAAAACTCTTCCAACAAGAACCAAAAACACTTATTTATACTAGATGAATGAGACATT
Source organism: Balakata baccata (assembly GCA_949630135.1). Classification (NCBI taxonomy): domain Eukaryota; kingdom Viridiplantae; phylum Streptophyta; class Magnoliopsida; order Malpighiales; family Euphorbiaceae; genus Balakata; species Balakata baccata. The sequence goes on from CATIWF010217184.1 coordinate 1,755, forward strand.
AGATTAATTGTGATTAGTCTTTTTAAAGAATGTCAATAATATCTTTGTAACATTCAAATAATGGTGAATTTAATGTTTAAAATATCAGAAAATAAAATTTTATAAGACAAGAAGTTCAAAAAATTAATTTAAAATACAATCCACAAGGGCGTGTAGAATCTACACGAGTGTGGATTAGTCATGCGCACATTGTAGCACAATAATGCAGATATGTGAATGCACATGGGCGTATTAGAAGTCTGACTGTGTAGATCCATATAGATATGCCAGAACCTTGGGCATGTAGATTAATACGGGAGTGTTGCTTTAGATAGTACCTTAAAATCATGAAGAAAGCAAACTTATCAGAGAATTAATTTAAAATAAGGATAAAAGTTATCTAGACTCAGTTTATATCTAACTATAAATACTAATAAAATTGTCGTTGCAAAAACTAATATAAGATAATATATATAAATTATAAAAAAAAATTACTATCAATAAATTCTAGTTTAATAGTATATATTGATCTGGTGAGTAAAAAAAAATTATCCTTTTAATTTCGTACAAAACATTGGACATCTTAACGATGTCGGTAGAACATTTTTCAAGCTAAGGTATTGCCTAACAGGACGAAAATTGTATCCAATAATCGGTCCACGTCTGCACCTTCAAAATAAAAAATGATTATAATAGCAGTATGTGGCCTTCAAATGAGGTTGAAATTGGCAGCCAAATAATGTTGTTTTCATAATTCAGAATGGAAATATTTTATAAGAATTTAACTGGTGTAGTTAATATTTTCGAAGAAAATATTTTAAATAATAATTTTTTTACAATAATCTTATTAAATTGTTTTGATTTAAACTTTTCTGTTAGCCAATCATTAGTTGCCTAATTAAATCTCTACATAACAACATTTTGTAGATTAATCAATTAAAAACCTAAAAAGAAAAAAAAAATCAACTAAATATATTTTAAATTTAAAAACCAAAATTGCCAAATGACATGCCATTTGATTAAATTAAGTATTATTTATTTTCTTAATTATTATTTACTTCTCCTGATTAAAATACACTTTTCATCATCAAATACAAGCTAACTTGTCTCCATAGCAAGAAAAATAAACCCAAAAGAAAAAGGAACAGAATTAAACAAAGAATTATTGTAGTTGGATTGGGCTGAAGCAAATCCCATATCAGGAATTTAATGGATAGAAAAAAAAAATTTATAATTGTGGTAAAAGTAAGTTCAAATTGATATAAATCATTTTAAAACAGTAATAAATCCATAATTATTAAGTTCAACCGTCTGAGCCCATAAAATTCTAATAGATTGGTAGTTAAAAAGAAACAATATATAACAAGTATAACTAAAGCTTCCTGTAGTCTGTATGTTAGCAGAAATTCTTTTGATATTTTTAGTGAAACAGAAGGTGTAGAAAGCATGCACGTTAGGTTTATAATTAATGTGGTAAATTGACTCATAATAGGGCCAGCTCAAGCTTTGCCTGTGTCTATATAGGTGGGCATAGAAAGGCAACTTCTTTCAGAGTATAACTGGTCCAAGAATTAGACTTTCTGGTGCCCATAAACATTAATTAAATTATAATTAATGGAGAGGCCTCAATCACTAAGGAAAGGTGCTTGGACTTGCCAGGAAGACAATCTTCTTAGGAAATGCATTCAACAACACGGAGAAGGGAAATGGCATCAAGTTCCTCTCAAAGCAGGTACTCTACATAATTTTCTGTTCATCATTATAATATATATATTGATTTTGCCAGATGTTAGTTATAGAAAATTAACAATTAAGTACTTTGGTGGCCTTGCAGGGCTGAATAGATGTAGAAAAAGCTGTAGATTGAGATGGCTCAACTATCTCAAACCTGACATTAAGAGAGGAGAATTTACTGAAGATGAGATTGATTTGATGAGCAGGCTTCACAAGCTCCTTGGCAACAGGCAAGTTGAACGAAAATACTAAGTGCATTGGTGAAACCTTTTTTAATTTTGAGAAAAATTAAGTCAACTCAAACTGATTAGATATATATGCAGATGGGCATTAATATCAGGAAGACTTCCAGGAAGAACAGCAAACGATGTAAAGAATTACTGGAACACACACATGCAGAAGAGAAAAAATTCAGAAGTGAAAGAGAAAGCAGAAGCAAAAATAATAAACAAGAACAACATAATAAGGCCTCGACCTCTGAAATTCTCAAAAAATTATAATTGTCGGGTGAAACTGTTGGCGGCTTCTGGTGATGAATCAGTAGGCATTGCGAAAAATTATAATATGCCTGCCCGTCAAAATCCTGATCCTTTGCCATTTCAAGCAAATGACAATGACCATGTTTTCCAACCTTTTATGGAATTCTCAATGCCACCGACAAATGAAAATGAAATAAATCTCTTAATCACCACCACCAGTACTACTGCAAACCCTAATGCAGATGAGACCATGGTGGGTCACACTTTGACCTTGCCCTTGGATAATAATAATGTGGACGCGAGTGCTTTCCTTGATGAAGAAATGTGGAGTTATGACTCTTTCTCCGATTTGGACCTGTTGAATCTGTTGCAGGATGAACAAGAAACTTTTTCTGGTGTTGGACGTAAAAATCTTTAAGGTTTTCTTTGTTTTTGCTTTAATTTTTTTTGTATCTATTATCAGCTATCTGTACGGAATTTCACATTTCATTGAACTTGTGTTATGAATAAAGTCCTCCTGCTAATCAAGGGCGGACTTATTGGTATACAAAGTTTCGAGTTGGATTCTTTTAACATATTTACGGTGAGTACAATCGATATATGGTTATTTCAATTACTGGACCTCTTAATGAATAAAAAAACAAAAAAAAAACTTCATTGTTAGCAAATGATAGAAGATGAAATTATAGAGTACGTATAATATAAGTAATTCGGATGTTAATTAAGTGATCATCCTTATGGACTGGATTTACATGGATATAGAATGAGTACTGAATGACAGGATTATGTATTTATTTATTTTTGGGTAAAATTAAATTCATCAATTTATCATATTGACTTTATGATACGCGTTCCAAATCAACAGCTTCGCATGGGCTTTTATCTGGAAATTAAATATTCACACAAGTCGCTTTCCAGCCATATAGTCTCATTAGTGCTACTGCGTTTCCCGAGTTACTAGCCTAAAGAGATCCAAAGACAAGGCTTTAATTGCCCCTTCTACCATCTATATCCACTTGATATTGATGGCAAAAGCTTAAAAATTTTAAAAATTAACATTTTATCTGTAAATTTTACGATTTTTCTTTTTAATTTAGAATATATCGGGTAGAATTTCAAAAGGCGACGAAACACTCATCCTCGCAGCTGATGGGGACAGGGATCCTCAATCCGTCCCCAGTTTTTAATAATTTTTTATATATTTTAATATTAAAAATATTTTTTATTTTATTATTATAGTTAATTATATAATTTTTTTAAAATAAAAAATGTTTTTTTATTTTTAAAATACGTAGTATGTTTTTATTTTATTAATTTTAAAAATAATTAATTATGTTATAAGCAGAAATAATTTTTTTTTTTTTGGATAAACTAAGATTTTATTAATAAAAGGAAAAACCATAAAAAACAAGTAACTCAGGATAATGAAAAAACATCACCTAAAACTAATACTGCAACAATAAGTTCCAGATCAAATCGAATTGTCGATACAGGAAAAAGGTAGAATTGCAACGCCAATTAACCACACCTTAGCAACGCTACACCATGCAACAGCAACTAAATAGTGGCGTCGCCTAAATAATAAATTCTTGTGGCTAGTTTCTCTGACCAAATTATATATTTTTTAATACGTAATGTGACGTAACAATACGACCCCTGTTTTGTCACATTAAAATTTATACACGGTATAAAATATAAATTTTCTTTGGCATGTGGACATTAAAACATACATAAACATATATTCTTTGTTAGTTATCCATAAATATAAATTCGTACTATTGTGCATTAATTCAGTATTCTGACATTGTCCTAGTTAATATATATATAGGAGAATATTTAAAAATATGCACAAAAATTTATAACATTAATCATATTATTATCATTATTATTCTGTTTTTTTTTTATTTGATCAAAACTAAACGCATATGAAGTACAAAACGGTAATATGATTGTACTAATTAAATGGTGATGGCCAATTGCATGGGAGGATCCAATTGTTTACACTGAATTAGACACGTGCAAGAAGGGCTAATATGAGTTTGGTTGGCATTATAATGACCTAGGTATATTTATGGTAGTGGACAATGCATGGGCAAGCATATTAACATTTAATACATATAATAACAGTTTGGGAATCCTTGTGGCTTAATTGATTGAAATCTTTAAAAGTCTCTCAACCAATACAGATTTGAATTCCACAATACGTCTCCTCTAACTAATAAGGATAAGAGTTCTACTCGGCAACTCTACTTCAAGTTCATTTAGATAACTACCACCTATATTCTAGTATACCTACACCTAATGTATTCTAGTCTTATCATGCTCTATTTGTTGAAAATTAAAGGGGTTGGGATTGTATCTTGTACTAAAGTAACAAATGAGAATTTAGTTGAAATGCGAAGGATGATGGAGGAAGCTGAAAAAAGGGTGAAATAGTCTATTCCAAAGCAAGTCTCTTTACCCACTTCAAGCGTTGCAACATCTAATTTTGAGAGTTTCTCTACAAGTGGTAGTGGTGCTAGTTACCATGGATTGCCAACTCCATCAATTAATCCAAAAAGGAGGAAGGAAGCTATTGGATTAATTGAGAAGGCATTCAATATAGATGCACGTGAAATAGTTGATGGTGAGATAGCTATGATGTTTTCCACTAGGGGATTGTCCTTTCACTTTACTTAAAATCCTTATTATGTTCGCGCCTTTAAAAGTACAAGTTAACTTCCAGGTTATGTGCCACTAGGCTATAATGCACAAATTACTACATTATTGCAGAAGGAGAAGAATAATATTGAGAATCTCTTAGAACTAATCAAGAAGACTTGGAATGAGAAAGGAGTGAGCATTTGCAGTGATGGATGGTTAGATGCTCAAAGAAGCCCACTTATTAATTTCATAGCAGTTTCACAAGGTGGCCCAATGTTTTTGAAAGTTGTAAACTGTGAAGGAGAAATAAAGTTGTTGATATGTTGATTAACACTATACAAGAGATTGGTCCTCAAAAAATAGTTCAAGTTCTAACTTATAATGTTGCAACCTGCAAAGTAGCAGGACATATTATGGAAGCAAAGTTTCGGCATATATTGTGGACCCCTTGTGTGGTTCATACTCTCAATCTTGTTTTAAAGAATATATGTGTACCATCAACTCACCCAATATACGATGTGGTTGGATCTCTCGGGTTTTAAGTGATGCCTCTTTCATTAAGAATTTCATTATGAATCATGCAAGAATTGTCAATGTTTAACAATCATTGCAAGTTGAAGTTACTTTTAGAGGTCGATACACATTTTGCTTCAATTATTGTTATGTTCAAACGATTTAAGACAATAAAAAGAGGTTTGGAGCAATTAGTGATGAGTGAAGAATGAGAGATGTATAAAGAAGATGATGATGTGGTGAAAGTTAAAGAAGTAAAAGATAAAATCCTAAATGATGACTTTTGGATGGACATTGATTATATCTTTAGCTTTACAACTCCCATATATGAGATGCTTCGATTAGTTGACACTAACAGACCTTGCCTTTATAATGTTTATGAGTGGTGAGATTCAATGATCGAAAAAGTGAAGGAAGCCATTTATAAAAAGAAAAGAAAAATGTCACATAAAATTCAAGGTGTAATTAATATTTATTAGTCAAATATTTGAGTTTTGATTGAAAGTTCTTATTATATTTGAACTTGTATGAATTGTTTCATAATTATATACGTAGGTTTTTTATGTTGTTAATGGAATCTTGGTGGAAAGATAGACTAAAAGCCATACACCTTTACATTGCTTAGCTAATTCCTTAAATCCAAGGTAATCTTAAGAGTTTAAATTGTAGGCTTTAATGATTTAACTGTAAATGATATTCAAAACTCAATATGTAGGTACTATAGTCAACAATAGCTTGAAAAGTTTTCTAATTGTGTTCCACCACATCGAGATATGGAAGTAGTAAGAGAAAGAAAAAAAAATGTTTTGAGAGATATCTTTCAAATGAAATTGATTGGAGGCGAGTGAATGAGTATGCTGCTTTTTCTACATGCTTTGATGATTTTTCTAGCAGTGATTCTATCAATGATAGGTGGTATATGAGTCTTATTAATTGGTGGGTTGTTCATAGAACTTTTGCACCAATGCCTCAATCTATAACAATGAAATTACTAGGACAACCTTGTCTATCCTCATGTTGTGAGAAATTGGAGCATATATAATTTCATTCACTCCATAAAGAGTACCAAGTTGACACCACAAAGAGCTGAAGACTTAATTTATATCCATAACAATTTTCAACTTCTGTCAAAGAGATTTCCAAACTATAAAGAAGGTGAATCTAAGATGTGAGACACTAGAGGAGATGGTTTTGACTCTATGGATATAGAGAATGTTAGAATTCTTGAGATTGCAAATCATTCTCTTGATAAACCGGAATTGGAGTCCATTTTATTTGATTCAAAAGAGAATGTTAGTATTTAGTTTTTGTATTACTTATGTTTAATCTTTATAGTTACTCTAAATATTTGTAATGATAATATTTTGAACACTTGTTTTTATTTATGTGAATTACTTTTTAAGGATAATATTTATAAAGATAATTATTATTTTATTATGTGTGTTCTTGCTGTGTCCATGTCTTACTTTTTTGGAATTTGCCGTGTTCCGCCGTATCGTATTCCCGTATCCTTGTCTGTGCTTCTTTGCCATTCGCCATTTGATAATGATTCAGATATTTTATCTACAAAAAAAAAAAAAAGGATTCAGATATTTTCATTAAAAAAAAAGATACCATCTCATTCATTCTCTGGATCGCACTTTGTCTTTTGATCATATTCAAGAGACCAACATGTCTCCTTCTTGAACAAGAAACTTTGATATTTTCTTTCTAATTTAAGAAATATATATTTAATATATTTTAAATCTTACTATATGTTAGCAGAAGTTTAATTGTTGATTTTTTTTTTGGGTAAAATAATTGTTGATATTTTTAGTGAAATGGAAGGCGTAGAAATTAAAGAAAATTACTATTTGCTATTTGTAATTTGATATAATACACTATTATTTCTCTGAAATTTGAAAAATATACAATTTGTTCCATTTAGTTTGACATAATACACTAATACCTGCAAAATTCATGAACAAAAACGAGATCAATCCAGCCTACCGCAAATGGGAACAACAAGATCAGTCAGTCTTCCGTAATGGAAAATGTTCTACAACAAATCGTGGGAGTTGAAACAGCTGCTGATGCTTGGACACGTTTAGTTCAAGCTTACGCCAAAGGATCTAAACCGTAAATCCGTGAGCTAAAGTCCCGTTTGCACAATTTATGCCAGGACAACGATAATATTAGTGTTTATGTGCAACAAGCCAAGTCTATTTCAGATCATCTAGCTGCCGCACAAAATCAAATTTCTGAGGAGGATCTCGTTGAAACTATTTTAGTACAACTTGTAATTGATAAAATAAATAAATAAAAGTTGGCGAGAATATATAATTAATCAGAAATGATTTAAAAATAATTAATTTTTTTAATTAAAAAATACCAGAAAAATTTCAATTTGGAACATTTCCATTTACATAAATATTTATAATGTGTGTTGTTTAAAAAAAAAAAAAAGTTAACGACAGCTATATATTAATGCTTTCAACTCCCAAACTGGTTGAAATTAATGTCTGATTATTGAAGTCCTTTTCCTCCTCTAAATGGAAATACATATAATTTCAATTTGTATTCCCTTTTCCATAACACGACAAATAGCTATGTCCACATCAAAAGAATTGACAAAACAAGTTTTAATTTGTTTGGGTCCATCCACATCCCATTCCATGGGCTATAAATTAATAGATTTAGTTAATTATTAAAAAAAAAATATTGTGAATTTGAAATAATTTTGCAGCTATATATATATATATATATATGTAATTCCCCAGTGGATGATTAATGCAGTTGGCACCCTCTGGATCGCATGCACTTTGTCCTTTGATCGTACTCAAGAGACAAAATATGTTCAGCTACAACATGTGATTCTTGATCAGGACGTCATGAGTTAAGCCCCTTTTTCATGTGATTTTTTAATTAATTAGTCGGAATATTTGTTATTATTTGGCTACTAATCATAGATTATTTTTGGATTTTTTAGTTAATTGATGTTAACTTCCTTTATTCTGACAAATAAAAATGGTAAGCTGTGATGTTGATTCATTTTGGCACTTTCCAATTCCGGTTGGATTTGTCAAACCCAAAAGCATTTCTGAGAATTATTGATACAATTAATTAAATTCCATTAGACTATTTAAATGTGTTTGCGAATACCAAAAAAATTAAATCTATTAACTGAAAATTAAGCAATGAATAGCTTAGAATTCCTCCTTAATTAATTGTGTGTAATGTGATCAAAAGAGCTGCAGAGTAGACTGTGGGCTACTCACCAACGTGACATGCTATCGAAATAATGCCTTTGCCACGATTACGTACACATTCAGCCGCGAGGGTTGGGACTTTCACTTTCTTTACAAATTCCTCCCTTCATAAAATTTCTTCAAATATGTTTACCCTTTTATTATTTTTATAATAATTTGTTTTCATAAAATCAACTAATTTGGTTTCGCCAATTAAAATCTAATGTTAGTATTTTAATTAGTTGTGGTTTAGGATTTTGAATCCACTACTCATCATTCCAAATTAAATACTTTTAAAAATAATATAACTTTTCAATTTTTCCATTTTCCATTCCAATTTTAGGTTTAACATTTTTTTTTACGAAGATCAAGAATACTATTTAATAAATATAATTATAGATATAAAATGAATTCTTTTAGAAAGACTAATATATAGTAGTAATAAATTATAATTACTTCAATAAAATTAACTTCTTTAAAACCAAAATATAGATAATCTTTTTTAAAATATAGATAAAATTTGAAAAAAAAATTATTTTTTATTAGTAATCTAAAAAATTAATTAAATTGAAATAAATTTTATTTTTTTACACAATAGTTTGAATGAAATGGAGAGTGTATTTTCTAACAATATAAATTCTCAAATTTCAGTTTTGATTTTTATAACAAAGAGAAAAATGTATAACTAATTTTGAAATAAAGACAAAAGTTACAAGAGACTTGGAAAAAGACCTGTTGTAATAATCAAGAATCAGGCAGGTAGGGTTGCATAAAAATTAATCATACTGGTCAAACTGAATCAATTCAAACTTAAAATTATGTTTTAGTTGGTTTCACAGATGTTTATGGTTTTGAAATTTTTATAAATTGATTTTTTGGTTTGTTTTTAGATTAAACAAATATAAATTCAATAAAATCGAACCGAATATATATATATATATATAAACTAATAATTGAAAACCATATTAAATACTTTTAATTATGACTTGTAGATATGGAAAATAATTTTTTTTTTATAATATATTAGATTACTTATGTATTTAAATAATTTTTTATACTTGTATATTAGATATTTTTTCAAGAATTAAATATTACAAGATTCATTAGGTTTGTATTTACAAATTATTGCATTACAATATACAAAAATTAAGAATGCTCAATATATGAATATTATATTTGTATAAGATTTTATTTAATTTAAGTTTTTTTTGCTTGTAGAATTTTCAAGACGAAATGTTAAATTCAATTCGAAACAAGCTATTTTTTATAGATGAATGTTTTGAAAAACTATGGTTGAGCAAGAATTTATTTTACTAATCTACATATTATGTTTTAAATTTTCTATAAGTTAAAGAAATGTATGCTGAATTTTTATATTTTGCATAATTTTCATGTTGTTATTTTAATCATAGTTTTAAGTTAGTATTTATTGAAATTTTCATGATATTTTAACTTTTTATTTCATTTATTTATTTTTTTATTAAACCGAATCTAAATAGTATTAATTTTGATATTTTTTACAGTGATTAATTTAGTAAAAAAAATTAAAATATTTAAGAATCGATTTTATTAATTTGATTATAAATTTTTATTCAACAACAACACTCCTACAACCAGGCATTCAATTTCATGCATCATTGTATATCGCTTAGCAGTTGGTGATTAGTTAGTAATTATTGCTTGGTCGTCATTATTATTGCACCCTTTTTCCAGCACTAAAAACTTGTGGAGCTCATTCATATATATATATCAATGATTAAAAAACCAAAACATGAGTTTTTATTTATTTTTAAAAAAAATGAAGATGCAAAGGTCTTTCTACATTTGTTAAATAAATGCCAATTTAATAAAAAAAAAAATTCAACGTTAATATATGTAACAATATTTATTAGAGATATTATTGAAGTTTTAAAAAGATATAAGCACATTACCCAAGAGATTGTGAATAAGTTAGCATGAAACTCTTTCATATTAACTAGAAGTATCGAGTTCGAGTCCTAAAAATACTGCTATCTTTTGCCGCCATTTGGAGTCATGTCCAACACGAACAGAATTAATCTCAGCCCGTTGACATATAGACTGAAGACACCTATAATTCAAAAAAAAAATATCGGCACATTAGATATATTTCTGATATTAAAAAAAAAAAAAGGAAAGAATTGTTAATAAAAAACACTACATATATACATGTTGTAACAATTTTAAGCAAATAAACTGATCTTTCTTTTAGTTATTTATTTCTGTAATTTTTAAAACAAAGTTATGAATATAATAAATTATACACAAAATTAAATCATAAAAATTTCCTAGACTTTAACTACTACAATTATCAAAGAGAGATTTACAAATGGGTCTCTACCCACTTTGGGTATAAGGTGCCAAACAACTAAAAACTCAGCAGAGAGGTGGAAAACATGTTTCCTTACCTGAAAAAGGAAGCAAACGAGGCTGGTTTGGTGGAGAACCGAGCTCCCTTCAAGCTCCAAGCTTCTGTCTCTAAATATCCTCTCTTTTCTTGACGATTCCTTTCAATTCTTGTTGAATCTCACCTTTTGGTATAAGATCTTGTGTTTTTATGCTAGAATATGATGGAGAATTGAAGGAGAATTATTTTTGGTGTCAAAAGGTCTGGTGACTAGGGTTTGGAGGTGAAAAATCGCATGTATAGCTCAAAATGACGAAGTTGTCCAATTTATACTGTAGTTCACGAGCATGACTACGCCTATCACAGCCGTAAAGCTATTTTAACCCAAAATTCAACTTTTCACGGTGTTCACGGTCGTGATTCCCTTAGTCACAGGCATTACACGTTTAAAACATCATTTTCCTTCATTCTTTCAACCCTTTTTCAAAGGTCAAACCCAAGTCCAACCTTATATCCCTCGTATACCTTATATAAACTCTAAAATACTTTCGATACATCATTAAAATACTTTTGTTCATCTTACAACTCATTTATATCATCTTAAATCATACTCGGATACTCTTAATATGTCACATATTCTTATTACTATTAAACCCTACTTGTGGGGGTTACAATTATAAAGTTACTCTTTCCAAAAGGGTGGCCAGAAAATCTGAAAAATTGAACTTATGAAGCTCTTCTACTGGAATTGTAGGGGTTTCGAAAGTGCGGGTACGCAACGTATTTTCTATTCCTATTGTTAACAGTATAGGCCAGATGTGTTATGTCTGGTGGAACCAATAGTGAAATTTACATCAATTGCTGATCGTTATTGGTTGTCTTTGGGATTATCTTTGCTAGCTCAAAATAATAGAGATCTTCCTACGACCTGGGTCATTGCTCGCACAGCGATAGCTGCTCCATTATGGAAACAGGTACATGAACAACATGTGAGTCTGGTTTTTAATTTTGCAAACAAATCGCATTGGTGTATGGTGTTGTGTTTAGGCAAATCGAAAAAGACATCTATGGGACAGTTTAAAAAATTTAAGCATAAATAATCCAAGTTCTTAGGTAGTTTTGGGAGACTTTAATACGTTTCTAGGGGCGCATGAAAAAACTGGTAGGGCTACAACTTCTCAGCCATGTCGAGATTTTAAAAAATTCATAGACAATAATGATTTGACGATTATTCCTTCGAATGGCTTGACATATACTTGGTGCAATGGCAGATTTGGCAATGACAGAGTTGAATGTGTATTAGACAGAGCCTTAGCAAGTGTAGGTTTCTTTGATTCCTGGAGAAATATTGGTTGTTTTAAATTGGTTAGACATTTCTCATATCACTCCCCTTTAGTTGTTAATTTTATTGATCATCTGGGTAATCATGTTCCCAGATTTAGATTCCAGTCGATGTGGCTTCCAGTCAATTCTCTTCAAAACCTTGTAGATTCTAGGTTGGTGATTCGTTAATGGAATAAAAATAATTTTGGGAATTTTGGAAAAACATTGATGCACCAGAGCACGAATTACAGGAAGTTCAAAATTTGATCGCCGAGCATGGCTTGACAGATGATTTGTATGGCAAGGAGCTTGAGGCTCATGAGAAATTGAATTTGCATCTTCAACAGTAGGAAATATGGTACCAGGAATGCTGTCGACTAAAATGGTTGCAAGCTGGGGATCACAACACTTCATTTTTTCATCGCTTACATTCTATCAAAAAACCGTTAGAAGGGATCTATTCCATGAAGATTAATGATGGAATTTGTGCTGAAATTGATCTGATCAAAAGGCATGTGGTGAGTTTCTATAGCAATCCTTTTAGTTCAGATACAACAGTGAGACCAAATGCAATCCCAACTTCCAGTGTTATTCCTTCTATGGTCAATGAATTAGAAAATGCTGATTTGGTTCAGTGTCCGACCAATGATGAGATTAAAAAAGTCGTTCATGACATGGATCTGTAGAGTACCCCTGAACCAGATGGTTTCACAGGTTGCTTTTATCGGGCTTTCTGGGATATTATTGGGGAAGATGTTTGTAAGGCAGTAAAATGTTTTTTCATTCATAATACCATTACGAGTGGTTTTAACTCTAGCATTATGGTCTTGCTGCCCAAAAATCCATATGCTATTTCAGTGGAGCAATACCGTCCAATAACAATGAGCAATTGTAGCTTAAAAATAATCACAAAGATCCTGGCCGATAGATTACCCTTTGTGGCATCTAGAAACTTGGCTATTTTTGAAGGACAAGCAGCAAGCATTTTTCATGCCTTATGCATTCTACGGGGACTGTTAAAAGAAAGTGATTTCTCCAAAGGAGGAACGATGTTTAATTCAATGAAAGAAATACTAGTACGGAAAATAGTTTTTTGTATCTGTTTTTTTCATGTCAGATGTCTATATTTAGAACAAACATATAAGAATGAAATAATTCAATGAGTTTTTTTTTGTAATTACAAAAATTTGCATACCCATAATCAGTAAGAGAATCAGCAAAAGCCTCAAATTTAACATTTCAAATATATTACAACTTTATCACATGTCATTATGGGTTTCTTCCAACAATTCACAAACTCAAAATTCATAATATGTTCATCATAACTTCAACTCAAACCATTATAGGTTTCTTCCAACAACTCAACTCATTATCATACTATAGTTATTTATACAAAACAATCACAAACTCAAAATCTATATACTCATTATTTGCATCACAATGGAACAACTCAAATTGCAATTAAAAATAATTGTACTTAGCACACAATTTTACAATTTAAATGAGAGTATCATTGTATAACATATATAAAAATGATTATAATCTACTTACACTCACTTGCAAAAACTTCCGACCATATTTTTTAAATTTCATCTATTTGCACCAGAGTAAATGAATTGGTTTGGAAAATCTACAAAAAAAAAAAAAGGTTAAACACAGTTGAAATTATGAATATATAATTACATATAATAGCTTGCGCGCGCGCGCGCGCGCGCACACACACACACACACATATATATATATATATATATAATTCACAAACTCAAAATCCATCAACTCATTATTTGTATAACAATGGAACAACTCAAATTACAATTAAAAATAATTGTACTTAGCACACAATTTTACAAATTTAAATGTCAATACCATTGTAAAACATATAGAAAAATGATTATAATCTACTTACACTCACTTGCAAAAAAATCCGACCATATTTCTCGAATTTCATCTATTTGCGCCAAAGTATATGAATTGGTTTGGAAAGTCTACAAAAAAAAAAAATTAAACACATAGTTGAAATTATGAATATATAATTACATATAATAGCTTGCTAGCCATTATATATATATATATATATGAAAATTTAAATTGCATAGCTAATATTACAAATAAAATTAAGATACCTTAGCTAATGTCGTATTTGTGTTATAATGGGTCACTATATTGTACATATATCTCATAACATGGTACTACATTCAAAATCTCCCTCTTGTATTGGACACTAAGAAAAAATGTCAAAATAACAATCAAAATATTATTCAATTCAATTTCTAAATGAAAAATTGCAATATTAATAAGATACGAGAAAATTAAAATTATTACATCAATATGATTCTAAGTTGGTGTCATTCCTACACATTTCCCAAACAGTATAGTCTATATACCCTAGAGAATGAAATTCTATCAAAATTCACATACGCTTAATATAACTAAAAATATTTAAGCTATTCAAGTAAATATTATAACTTACATGTTTAAAATTCTTTCACACGTCCAATTTTTCTCTTCAAATTGCCAAGAGGATTCATGAAAAATATATCATCTCGTACATAACAAAAAATAATCAACATCCATTGTTGACTATCGATATATATATATTTTTAACTAATAAAAATATTAGAAATGAAATGCTAAAACAAATGTAAATAAAAGCAAATGTTATCTTACTTCTCGATATATAGTGGAAAAATGAAATTTTTATCTTCTTATTCTTTCAAAGTTATCCTCATGTAATTCTGCACCAATTGGGTATTCTTAGTATTCATCATTTGTAGAAAATTTGGGCAAATGAATTCAATCAGTGTAGATGATTACGCGCATAGTCTATACATGTATCTACATCTATGATTCACCAGTTCGACCTAAGTCAGTACTACATTTGAATATAGCATTTCAATCTTATAAGTACTAAAAATATATTATATAATCTTACAATATAAAAACTTTAATGATAGAGACATCGAGCCAATCTAGGAAGAGGAGTTGAGATTGTTCTTAAACTTTGAATATATATATATATTGATTTTGCTAGATGTTAATTATAGAAAATTAATAATTAAGTACTTTTTGGAGGCCTTACAGGGCTGAATAGATGTAGAAAAAGCTGTAGATTGAGATGGCTCAATTATCTCAAACCTGACATTAAGAGCGGAGAATTTACTGAAGATGAGGTTGATTTGATGATCAGGCTTCACAAACTCCTTGGCAACAGGCAAGTAGAGAATGAAACACGCTAAATACTCCAATTTAATTAAATGTACCTTATCTAACAACACTTTTTTAAATTCTGTTGGTTCAAAATTCAAATCTCACTAAATTTTGAATTGAATCACTTAATCAATTTTATCACTTTTGTTTAAGATGCTGTCTACTAATTAACTATAATTGATTTCCTTCATTAATTTATAAAATAAAATAAAATTTGCTTATAAAAAAACTATAATTGATTTTGATTTTCCACTTAAATTTTTCTTCTAAACTTCTCTACTACTTTAAAAACTTTAAGAAATCTTAGATCATAAATTGTTGATTGTTGAGACCCCGCATTAAAATTGTTAAAGGCTGCCGAAAAAGTTGCCCATCTGATTTTTGCAGGTACTTGTATTTTTTTTTTTTATGTGAGTTCCGTGACATTAAAAATAGATAGAGAAGATAATAATCAAAGCAATATATAAAGAGAGGTATTTAACATTTCTTTAGGTTACTTCACATTTTCAATAAAATATTTGCTTATCAAAAAAGCCATTTCTCTAGATTATTTTAATAAGTGGATCCTACTGGCATAAACAACGTACCATTGTAGAGAAATATAATATGAGTTGTTGAAATATTTCATATCGATATTAGTTATAAAATATAAATATATGTTATTTATAATGGTTTAGGTATCATTCTCTGTTGAACTAGCTTTTGTATGAATTAACATAGTATCAGAGCAGTCGTATTGCGATTTTGGTCCTCCTCCAAATGTTCAATTTTAAACTTCACATTTTAGATTTTTCGTATGTATTCGACTCTAAGCACAAAGAGATTATGTTAAAATATTCCATATTAATTAATTGTAAGATCTAAATGCTGTTGATAATATATAGCTTAGAGATTTCTCCACATTTGAGCTAACATTTGTGATGAGTTTGGTCTAATGCCCATCTACTGGGGAAAAATTAACATCTCATTGGAAAATTTGGACTGAATAAATCACATCTTATTCGTAATACAATTTAATTAAATTATTTGGAAAGATAGAAATCGAACGGATCTTCATCTGAATCTTTAATTATTATTATTTTTTTTATAAGTAATATTTTTTATTAATAAATATTTTTCAATATAACAAATTAAAATCATGAAAAAAAAAACGAATAAATTGAAAAAGTTATAACTCAAACTGATTAAATATGCAGATGGGCATTAATATCGGGAAAACTTTCAGGAAGAACAGCAAATGATGTAAAGAATTTCTGGAACACACACATGCGGAAGAAAAAAAAATTCAGAAGTGAAAGAGAAAGCAGAAGCAAAAATAATAAACAAGAACAACATAATAAAGCCTCGACCTCTGAAATTCTCAAAAGATTATAATTGTCAGGTGAAATTATTGTTGGCTGCTTCTGATAATGAATCAGGCATCACGAATAATATGCCTGCCCATCAAAATCTTGATCCTTTGCCATTTCAAGCAAATGACAATGACCATGTTTTCCAATCTTTTATGGGATCCTCTGAGCCACGGCCGGCAAATGAAAATGAAATAAATCTCCACCACCACCGAAAACCCTAATGTAGAAGAGACCATGGTGGGTCACACTTTATCCTTCGATAATAATAATAATAGTAATAATAATATGGACACGAGTGCTTTCCTTGATGAAGAAATGTGGAGTTGTGACTCTCTCTCCGATTTGGACATGTGGAAAATGTTGCATGATGAACAAGAAACTTTTTCTGGAGTTGGATGCAAAGATCTTTAAGGTTTTCTTTCTTTTTGTTTTTATTTTTTGTATTTATTATCAGTGTACGGATTTCAAAATATCATTGCACTTGTTTTGACCGGGTTGTGATTTTGTTATATACTTAGTTTAATTAATGGGTTGTTATTTTGTAAATGTAAATTTTCCTTTCAATATAATTTAAGTGGAAGATTAATACTTTTATAATGAATAAAAGAAAATAGCAACTTCAGTCGTTGGTAGTCGCAAAATCCTTATAATACCGATCACATATTCAATTGTAAATAGCGACGGTATCTTCCTCCGAATTTAATTAAATTGAAACAGATGGCTGTAGTTCATACCAAATTGATATGAGAAAATTTCATGATTTACGAAATTTTTATATTTTTTTCTTTTTTATGCCTAGTTTTATATTTTTTTATTTGTATTGAAAATTATTTTATTTACACCGACTTTTTTAATTTTCGTTGTTAGAGAGAGAATGGTTGCATATTGTAATTTTTAAGAAGAATTTATTCAACGGCCACAATGAAGAAGAAGATGAAGAATAAATTTGTTCGATTTGCTTCCAGACAATAGAGGAAGAAGATTTGTGTAAGATGTTTCCATTTTGCAAGAATATTTATTATTATCGTTGTATTCGACTATGGCTTCCTAAACATAGTCATTGCTCACTGTGTCGTCTTCATGTTTGAAATCATTAGAATTTAGGTTGTTAGAATGTATTTTTAATCATTAATTATCTTTTATCCTTTAAAGATATATCCAAGGTATACTGAATTTTATAACTTTTATTTATTTTAGGCCGAAAGTATTTCCAATATATACTCAATGTATAAGCAAGATATACAAGACTTTATAGATTGTTGTCCTAGGTATTTTATACCAAAAGTATTTCCAAAATATACCTAAATTATACCGGACTTTATGGTCTTTATTCACAACTATTTTAGACCGAAAGTATCCCCAATATATACTCAAGGTATGCCTAAGGTATACTGGACTTTATAATCTTTATTTACAACTATTTGAGGCTGAAGACATCCCCAATATATACTCAAGGTATGCCTAAGGTATACCGAACTTTATAACTTTTTTTAGAACTGTTTTAGACCGAAGGTATTTCCAACATATACCCAAAGTATGCCTAATATATACAAGATTTTATTGCCTTTGTCCACAACTATTTTAAGCTCAAGATATTTTCAAAATATACCGAATGTATGACCAAAATATATCAAGAATTATCGTTCGTTATGCTGAGTACTTTAAGCCGAAAGTATTCTCGAGATATACCTAAGATATACAGGAGGTGCTGGTGTAATTATAGAAAATATTTTTCAGTAAAATTGAAAAAAAAATATTAAGAGTAGGTAAAGTAATAATATTAACATTGCTTAAAAAAAAACAGGTAAATTTGTATTTATTTTCTATTTTTTTGGTATTTATAAAAAATTCCAAATTGATATCCAAAAAGATTGATATCAATAAAAATAAATGAAATTTAATTTACAATAATATATATTATAAATCTCTTGAAAGATGCTGACCTAATGAATTGTACGTAGCTCTCAACTAAAAGCTATTTGGACAACGGCGATAATCAGTACTTATTGGTTAATTTGGCGCACACAGAATCTGATTATTTTTTAGGAAGCAAGACCAAACATGTTTGTGATCACGTTAAGATCCCTTTGGCAGATGAAAGAGTGTGATTATTTTAAAGTAGGCACAATGTTTAATTCTCTTGATGAATTACATGCTTTCAATAAGTTGTTGATGCGACCAGCTACAGCTCCTAAAATAATCATTATCCTACGGCGTTCCCCTCCTCCTAATTGGATCAAAATCAACATGGATGGATCCTCTTTAGGGTCTCCAGGTATCCCAGGGGCGGGTGGACTTTTTAGGAATAGGAGAGGCTTTCTATTGAGAGCTTTTGGGCTGCATTTGGGCGGGAATCACGCATTTATTGCGGAAGTAACAGCAACTATCCATGCTATCATGATTGCTTGGGAGAAAGGTTGGAAAAACATATGGCTAGAATGTGATTCTTCTTTTGTTTTTTTTTATAAGCATTTTATTTTATTTAAATGTGAAGGGAAAAACCAACCAAGATTAAAGTGATAAAAGACTCATTCCTAAAACTAAGCAATACGTGCAAGACACCCCTTGCAACTGAGCAACAACAAAAAAACTAAAATAGCAAGCAACAACCAAAAACAAAAGATTACATACACGTCCTAACTAAAGACCAAGACCGGATGGCAGCAGGAGACCTTAACAAAGTAATCATATCATAGGCGAAGTATGGTTTGTAAGAGCTGAACCAAAGCCACACCCTGAAAAAGATCAAGTGAATAACCGATTGAAGGTCTACATGCCTGCCTTTGAAAACTAGATCATTACGCCGCAGCCACAAGATCCAAACAATAGTAGAAAACCGTATTCCAGAAATCCTTTTGAAACTTTTCTTTGGCAAAATAGATCCATAACCTGTAAAAATCTCTCAAAGTCCTAGGGCAAACAGAAGTAATTCCCCACCTAAGTAAAAAAGAACACCAAACTCTCCGAGCAGAATGACAAGACAACAAAACATGATTAACTGATTCTACAAAGATGCCATAGAAAGGGCAAAGTTTTGAGAAAATGTGCATAGATAATTAAGACTAAAAAGAAAATCCCTTGTAGATAAGGTAGGCTGAATTTCACCCACAGTCACTTATATAACTCATACCAATTTAGTACCTGAAAGATTATTTGTAATACAAAAATATTCAAATTATATAAATTATAACAATTCAGTACCTCAAAAATTATTTGTAACACATGAGTACTTCAGTTTTTATTTTGTAACATAAAAGTATCTTAACTTTTATTTTATAACTAAATAATACTTTCGTCTTTAACTGTTAATCTCTCTAACATAAGTGTGATATGAAACATCTATATAAGATAAATTTTAATAAAAATAAAATTAGCTATAATATTCACATCAGATAAATTTCAATTTTACTAACTAGATATTATAATTAATTTTATTTTTGTTAAAATTTATCTAGATATTTCATATCATACTTCTATTAAACATATTATGGAGGTGCTTAAGAGTGCTTTTGAGTGTTCCAAAAGCATATTTTGAATTTTTTTGATTTAATTAACTAATTTTTTTAATTGACTAAACAAACTCTAATAGCTGAAGACAGAAGTATTATTTAGTTACAAAATAAAAATTGAGTTGTATTACAAATAATTTTTGAGGTACTGAGTTGTTACAATTTATATAATTGGAGTACTTTTGTGTTACAAATAATTTTTGGGTATTGAGTTGTTACAATTTACATAATTAGAGTAATTTATGTTACAAATAATTTTTAGATTACTGAATTGTTACAATTTACATAATTGAGGTACTCTTAAAAGCATACCACCCAAAAACCTCCACCTTAGCTGGGAAGAGATTGAGCCAAGGAGACAACATACAATAAGGTGAGCCATATATATGTTGTTGGAAGGACTGATAAAGCGATTTAACAGTGTAATTCCCACTCTTATCTGCGGTCCAAAGAATAACATCCTGCACTTGGGGCTTCAGAGAGATATTAAAGAGAGTATCTAACAAAGAGAATTTCAATCAAGACTCATTCAGAGGAAGGTTGCCTTATCCAATTGAAGACCCAACACCAGCGGTCATCAACCCACTGACCCATATCACATATAAAAGCATGCTTGTTTGTTGTAATAGCATAGAGGGTCGAGTACAAATGAGCAAGAGAGCATCCACCATACCAAATATCAACCCAGAAAAGGACAGTGCTACCTTTCCCAATTTTGAAAGAAACACAATTATGTATAAATCTAGCAACCAAATCATCAGAAGTATAGACAGATACGATGCCCCTCCATAGTGCTGACAAAGTGCTATTGTTCAAAACCGAATCAACTGTTCTAGCATTATACTTGTGACTCACAATATTCATCCATAATTTATCAGAAGCATTATTCAGATTCCACCACCATTTAAATAACAAAGCTTCGTTATGAAGAGAAATATCACAAATACCTAAACCACCATATTGTTTTGGTTTAATAAGAGTACCCCGACCAACCCGATGTAGCTTCCGAGAATTGCCATAACCATTCCAAAAGAAATCCCGAATATGTCTATTGATATAGTTTGCAACATAGGAAGGCAACTTAAAAACTGAGAGAAAATAGTGGCAAAGAAGAGATACATGCCTTAATCAAAAAGAGTTTGCCTGATTGAAAGAGGATTTTGCCTTTCCAAAAAGATAGACGTTTTTTAATCTTCGCTAGAAGAGGATTCCAGGTTGACAGCCGGCTCGCAGAAGCACCAAGAGGCAGCACAAGATAATTAAACGGCAAAGAAGAGACCTGGCAAAAAATAGTAGAAGCAATATGTGCAATAAGACAACTGCTAGAGTTAACACCGATAATGAAACTTTTGTGGAAGTTAATATGTAAACCCGAAGCCAAAGAAAAGCAACGCAGAACACGAGCAAGACTGACAAACTCGTTTGGAGAATCTTTTGTGATTCTTCTTATGTTATTGGCATTTTCAAGACAAAGACAAAAGAGGTGTCGTGGACCAGAAATGGTCATCTTGTTTACAAGTAATGAACGGAATGCATGCGGTTAGTTCACATATTTTTCGGGAAGGTAACACAGTAGCATATAAATTAGCAAGATATGGAGTATCATCACAGGCTAATCACTGGTGGTCGACATGTCCAGACTTTTGCTTGAACTTAGTTTATGATGATTATAGTGTTCGTGAGAAATTTCGCTTCAGTTGATCTTTTCTTTCAGTTTAATCCTTTTGGAGAGTACGTTAACTTTGGTGTATTTTTATTTTCTTATTAATAAGATCTTTTGAGCCCATGAAGAAACGCTACGATTGTCCCAATTTATCTGGGATAATCTTGTGCATTTCTGATTTTTTGGCTCAACTTTTTTAAAAAAATTTAAAAAAATTATCTGAAAAAAACATGTGTTATGTCTAATTAAAAAGGGATTTTCACAATGAATACAAGCTTGTGTCTCTGTACCTAGAAAAAGAATCCAAATGGAAAGAGACAAGAATCAGATAAATAAATATTTTTTATGTATGAAAAAAATAAATTTAGTCCTATTTTTATACATATTAAAAAAGTTAGTTAATTTAGTTAAATTAATTATTTTTGCCTAATATTTTTCAAAAATATCCTCCATTTATTATTATCTTAAAAATATCCATTTTATCTCTTTCGATGCAAGACTCAAATTAATACCGGAGAATATGACAACCAATTTCAAAAGTTATAATTTAAAGCAAGAGTTGAAAAATTTAAGTGTCTAAGAATAATATAATTAATTGTTTTATATTGGCAGTCACATATTAATAATGGAATATATAAATAAGGATATATTTATAATTGAGAAAAATAAATATACTTCAAAAAAAGAAAATGACCTATAATTCCAGACGGCAATTAAAAAATGAAAATTAAACCAATCTTTTCAGACAAAATGAGTACTTAATTTAATTTCGCAATAGTTTTGTAGTTGAAGTTTGTACTTAATTTTCCCTTTTTTTCTTTTTTACTAAATAACATAAGTTTGAAACCCAAATCTCTTTCAATTTTTTAAAGAAAATTACCATAAAAAATCTAATTTTGAGCTGGGTTTCATAATTATAATTATCATTAATTACTCCAAAATTAAATTAGCTATAATTGTAAATTTTTATTATTTTTTTTATATTATAGCTGTTGGAAATTTTACAAAAATGGCAAAAAGCGGATGGATAATTACAAAAATACGGCCCTTCAAAGTTTTTTTCTAAAATATTGAGCTCATTAAAGTTTTTTTCAAATATGCCAAAATCGCCGAAAAATATTACAAAAATATACCCAAGATTATCCGAGATTTACCCAAAGTTTATCACAAAATTAATAAAAATTGAATTTACAAAAGGTTTATCAAAGATTTACTTAAAGTTTGCTCAAGTTATATCCAATATTTACCCAATGTTTACTAGAAAAATAAAAAAGTTGAAGTTGTATAAGATTTACTCAAAAATTTATCAAAGTTTATCCAAAAATTACTCAAAGTTTCCCTAAAATTTACCCAAAGTTTATTACAAATTAATAAAAATGGAAGTTACAAAATATTTATCAAATATTTACTTAAAGTTTACTCATGTTATACTTAAGATTTATCCAATATTTACCAAAAAATTAATGAAAGTTAAAGTTACACAAAGTTTACTCAAGAATTACTCAGGATTTACCTAAAATTTACCCAAAATTTACCACAAAATTAATAAAAATTGAAGTTATAAAAGGTTTATAAAAAATTTGCTTAAGGTTTACTCAAGTTATACCCAAGAGTTACTTAATATTTACAAGACAATTAATCAAAGTTGAAGTTACATATAGATTTATCCAAGATTTATCTAATATTTACCCAAGATTTACCCTATATCAAGTAAGTTTATCAACTAAAAATTACCAAATATTTATCCAATATTTACCAAAAGAAATAACCTTAATTTAGTTAATTAAATACAAGTTTATTTATATATTTTTTTTTTTGTAATTTAGGTTTGTCCAATGTTTACTTTAGTAATTAAGTTAATTAAATTCAAATTTACATTTTTTTTTTTGCTAATTAAGTTAATTAAATTCAAATTTATATATTTTTTTGCTAATTAAGTTAATTAAATAATAATTAAAAATAAATAAATGCATGCAAAAAGACAAATAGTGACCATACAAGTTAATGAAACTCTTAATCCATGTTTAAAATATGAAAAATGATCATTTTTTGTTTTAATTAAATAAAAAATATATTAAATACATCGTGAAAATCAATTATTTGAAAAAATAATAATAAGAAAAATCAGTATAAATAAAAATACAGAAAATAAAAATGAAAACACGGAAATAATTTTATCGGTAAAATTAAAAAAAAATCTTTCTAATATTGGTGTATGGCGTAAATTTCCCAATTTTATTCTAACACTCTCCAATAGAATTAACTGTAATTAATCATGGATTTTGATATTCAGTTCGTTAGGCTTGTTTTAAATTTATATATATTTATATGCAAAATCATACGTTTTTTTTCCATTTTAACTGTCATTTTAGAAAAAAATTAAAATTTTATTTATTTGTTACTTTTATATAATTAAAGAGATTAAAATTTTATTTTTTCAATTTTACTCTTAATATTACGTAGAATTCCAAAGTTATTTATTGTAGATTTAGACTAAATAACTATACACTTTCTTATTCTTTGTTTTTTCAAATAATTTTGAGTCTTTTAATCTAAAGGTAATTTAGTTTTAATCCCTCATTTTCTTTTAAATTTAAAATTAATTAATGTTTCTTAATTATAGTAAAATTACCTAAAATGATAGTTAAAATATAACGGAAGGAGTATATACTTGTAACCGTTAGTATGTCTCCTCAGTCAATATTGCCTACCAAACTCGTGTAGCTTATCTCGTAAACAGATAGATCCCACTGGCCACTACCATTTGATAATGCTCCTGTTAAAAAAAAGGACCGTTTATTTTTATATATTAAAAAATTTAATAATATGATTGAAATTATAAATTTTACTTTACATTTTAATAAATTATAATTTTTCTCAATGTATTTTTATAGTAACTAAAAATATATTAAAAAAGTGAAAACATAGTACTTCAGATATATATATATATATATATATATATTAAGAAATGAACTTTCTTAGAGAAGACAAATGAAAAAATCAAAATATTTTTTACGAGTTGGAAAGAATATTATCTTATATAATTCACTCATTTTTTGATGAAACTACCGTCGCAAAATAGATAAATCCGTCGCTAATTCTTCAGAGAAAAACCTTATGTCATTTTATTCATCCGTCGTTAAGTTCATCTATTGGCAAGAATTTATAGTACTTTGGGCGACGGAATCTATTCTCAAAGAGTGATTAGCGACGGATCACAGAGGAAATAATCCATCGCTAAAATTCCTAGCTATTTAACACTTTTCTTGTAGCGAACTAATTAACAATCAACACTAAATATGGTAATTAAGGTGGGTCAGGCAAGTTAGGGCTGGGTTGTGAATTGTGATGCAGGCAGATCCAGAGTTTTCGTACAATAAGTCTATATCATTTAAAGAGAGAATGGACGACTATGACATTAAGATATGAAGAATGAAATGTTGCAAAGACAATTATAGAGAAGAAAGGCAAAAAAAAAGAGATGAAAAGAGCAAATGTTGAGAGAAAAAAGAGCGGACGACTATAATGTGAAGATGAAAAATGTAGAAAATTTTGAGTATGATTATAGGCTACCGAAAGGTAAAAGAGAAAAAAAATGGGCGGATGATTGCCACTTAATCACATAGAAAGGAGTCAAAAAATAAATGGAGAGCAACAAAGCGATGAGGAGAGGAAGAGCTAAAACTTGTTATTTTTTAAATTAAAAATATATTTGGATAATTTAGTAAATGGTAATATAGTTGTAACTAATAATTTAATAGCTAATTAAAATCTAATAACTAATAATTTAATAGCTAATTAAAATCTAATAACTAATAATTTAATTGATTGAATTAAAAATATTTGTTAAAAAAAATTCAAAAATATAAAAAGATATAATTGTATTAATAAAAATTTTTATATAAAATCGATTTAGATACATATAATAAAAAAAAAATCTATACTATATAATAAGAGGCTTGTTGAAAAATACTGTAACTACTACAGTGTCTGGACGCTTTTGCCCTTCAACCTCTTGGAGAAAGGGGCGCCGTCTGTAGCAAATCCAAATTAGTTTTGTCCCTTTTCTTATAGCAATCGTCAGTGGAAAAGATAAAGCAAAAAGAAATAGAGAGGATAGAGCATAAAAAAATAAGGGACAGTTGGCACATTATGGATGGATAAAGGAGAAGAATCTGCAAAAAGGGATATGTGACTGTAATTACACCCTCGAACAAGTTTTGAGCTGTCGTGCGCTTGTGTGGTAGAATTTAAATGTGGGTTATTGGCAAGAGTACATAAAGTGAAGAAAACATTTGTGGGAGAATGGAGAAGAAAATGATTATTGGAAATTCAAATTTGAACGGCGTCGTCTCCAGCAAATCCAAATTAGTTTTGCCCCTTTTCCTATAGGAATCGTCTCCAGCAAATCCAAATTAATTATGTTCCTTTCCCTATAGCAAACGGCGTCGGGTTGGATGGCAACATATTTGCTTGAGATTTATTCCTTTTTCCTTGCAGACCTATTCTCTTCCATTAGCCGTCCCCTTTCCCACATTTCTTTTGCCCAGACTTCTCTTCTCCTTACACACCCTGATTACATACTTTTGAGATTCTCTTCCTTTAGCTGCCCCTCCCCCTACATTTCTCTCACCCAGACTTTTTAAAACACATTATACATTTAAAATTTATATATCACTGTATTAATTTATCACGTGTGACACAAAATTAAGGCAAGATCGTGATCACAATGTGGGTATTTTTTTTCCTTTTATAATTTCATATTGCATAATATTTCATATATATTAATACCTCAATTATTGTATCCAAGTATTTTAAGTTACGAGTTTAAGATTATAACACATATTTTACAAACTCACTATATTCTCCTACATATGCAAATATTCATCCAAAACATAGATAATATGCTTTTATGCTCTTGTGAAATATAAAGGAGACTTGGCCGACTACCTTTGATTTATAACTTCTAATATGCATTTCAAAATAAGCTATTACTTTTTTTATTTGAAAAATAATGTAATTTGTTAAGTTGTGACTCAGTGAAAATAACTATCAAATGCTTTCTAAAGTACTAAGCAATACACAATAACAAATAATAATAACAATTATAATCATCACAATTTAATATTTCATTCAATTCATTAATAACATATGAAAATAAGTAACATTAAATCATATAAACATTGTCATTTGTTTATGTTTATACTTATGTTTTGTTATTTTCTTTTTGTAGTAATCAGACTAAATGGATATTGCTCCGAATTTTAGTGTGAATATTTGTATTTGCTAGCTAACTTGATTATTTACATATTTGTTAAGCTATAGGCCTTTTCTTTTGCATTAGAACATTTAATTATGTCATAGGCCTTTTTTTTTTTTTTTACAATATCATTTAGTTAGTTACAACGCCCTTTAAGTCCATATGCATATACAACAAATCATTGTATAATTATTCCATTTGTATCATCCCTTGAATATCAATTCATCTATCACATTATGTAAAGTAGGCAAATACATTTAACACAATCATACCATATACATGTCCATAAGTAGGCAAATAAATTTAATACAATCTTAGCACAAATATGTCCACAAATTATTCATCATCTCATTTTTAAGAACAAATCATGGCAATCATATAATATATATAACCACAAGTCATTTCATACTTCACATGGCAAGCAACATTTATTATGTACTAAATAAATCATTTGATAATTAAATTCACATTTTGTTTGATATTCGATTTCTAACTTATTTTTTATCTCCTTCCTGTGGGTCTCCAATTTGTTTTGAACTTAATTAAAAGTATAATTGATCAATTGATAGCTAAATAAATTTTATATAGCTTAATCAAGTTAATATGCATAACTTAGACAACTAATTAGAGTTTTCCTTGGGTGGTAGTGTGACCTTTAGAGACTTATTAACTTATAAATTTTTCTATACTTGTCTAGATTGTATTATTCTAGTTTCTAATTAAAGCTAACATATAATTTTATAACATATTACAATTTCAGAATTTTTTGAATATTGTATAATGTTTTATGTTATTTCAAATTGTGTCCTATTTTCTGCTTTTAGACAATTTGAAGTCACCAATTTTAAAAATTTATAACTTACAATATGTAGGTTATCTTATAATAAAACCTTGTAAAAACTTAGATAAGTCAATCTGGGATATTTTTCATGTTTATAATTTTTCTCAGTTATGCCTCTAAAGACCTCAAATAATAGAAAACATATGACTAATCCAAAACAGGGTGACAATTGGACTAGTCTTGTTTCTTAAGATCATAAATTACAAAACACACAGCATATTAATGTAATATTTTCACTAACACGTAACTAAGACATAAACCTAAAACTTTCATATCTTAACATTTACCCAATTCGGTTTATAAAGAATTCAAAATTGGCTACAAAATTGATGGACTTATATAAGGTACTAAGCGGCTTTACTATAACTCAACATCCACTAGTATACAACTAGACAACATAAAGAACTACAATTTTTATGTTTTGAGTTTCCTCAAATACAACCTTTATTATATTCAAAAAAAAAGTGAAAAAAGTAGGTTACTTAGTTAGGTTTCATACCTGAACTAGTCTTATTCAATTGCATATATCTCTTTTTATGGACCAAATATTGCAATACTCTTGCATAAATCTACAAGTTTGATGTTTTGAATTTCTTAAGATTCTATCCGCAAGCAAAGAAAATGCAGGCCTAATGTTATGGTACAAAAACAAAATTAAGAAGTTTAATCATGTCACTTGTATGTAAATGACCATCATCTCATATCTTTAATTTAAAAGAAATAGCAAGACAAGAATAATAAATGACTTGTGATCAGTTGATGTGGTTGTGGCGGGAAATTTGAGAGAAAAATGAAGAAAGAAATAAAAGAAGAAGAATGAAACTATGTCTGGAAATAAAAGAAGACGGTGGCACTTTTTGTAAGTTAACCGACTTAGATTTTCCAATTCTCTTTTTTTTTTTTTTAACTTTTCTGTCCACTTTTCTTTTTTTACTTTTTTTTACTTTTCTTTTTTCATTTATTAATACTAAAAGTACAATCTAATTAAGTTATGTAATTTAATTAAATTAACTATATCATTATTATTTATTATTATTATTTATTTTTCTTCCAATTATTTTATTCATAATGTTTTCTCATCCTTATTTAAGTTGTAAAATAAACACCTACAACTTCGTACTATTACAAATAAATCGACATGTAGCAAATATATTTCATGATCATATTCAAATCAAAATGCATATGGTATATATGCATTTTATATAAATAACATATATAAAATGATCATGTTTAAATATAATGCATGTAAAATACATAAGTGAAATGTTAAGGATGTTACACTTTTCTTCTCAATTTTGGATTTCTGTTTATTTCCACCGCAATATATCTTCAACATTCTAATTTGGGTGGGTTTTGCTCATGCCTAGAAAATGTACAAGTATGGTTTGCATGTGTGTTTTTCGATATTTTGAAATGTAGCCTCAACATTGTAATTTGAGGATCCAATTGGTTCTACTATATATTTGGATGACAAGCATTTGAACTAATTTGTCTTTCAGTAAATAATTTAATTTACGATTATAATGATAGATAAACTTTTCCACCGATCATCTCTAAAATTTATGGAATAAAACGCGTTTTTCAAGTTGTTATTAGTAATCGTGCTGAAGATCGTTACAATTTAACATTTAAAGTTGTGCGCATATTTAAAGATGATTCAACTACTTTAAAACATAAAATCGCTGGAAATGCAACATCTTCAGAAACTGTATTACTAAAAAGTGTATGATATACATTTTTCCAAATCCTTTCAAAATACCTTCTGATTGCAATATCCAATCAATGTGTGATACACATTTTTCCAAATCTCTCCAATTCTATGACGATACTCATGCGATACAAACTATAGACGAGCCACTTGCCAAAAAAAGTGTACCAAGTAAAAAATTAATGTATTATATTTAATATTTTGCTTTAATTTATATGCAAAAAATTCGGAAATTATATATTACATAATCTTTTTATACAGATTAGTGTATGCTTCATCGAATAAAGAAAAAGTTGATTAGCTCTAAATCTCTGTTTTTAAAAGGTAAGAAGATTTAAATTATTATTATTATCTCTGTTTTTAAAAGGTATGAAGATTATTATTATTATTATTATTATTATTATTATTATTATTATTATTATTATTATTATATAAGACTATTACATTAGTTGATATTAATATTAATTATTTAATACTAATGCAGATTGACAAACAACTGCACGCCGTTCTTAATGTTCAATTTACATATTTTATGTAATTTTATCAATGTATTACAAGTAAATTTATTATAACATCACATCAAAATATTCGTGTGTATATATATATATATATATATATATATATATATAAACATTAATTCTACTAATTTTTTTTTTTGAAGATTATAATATAGTTTTATATACAAATTATTGGTCAACCAACTTAAATTTATAATCAAATTATATTATAATCTAGACTATAATCTACTTTTATATTGCTAATCACACTCCAAATTTTTTTTAAATTTTATATAGGGTCCACTATATTAAATTATTGGGGTCCATTTAATTTTTAACCTAAATATAATAGTACTTTTTTTATAACAGTTAATATTATTATTAAATTAAAGGAAAAATCATGTGGAGGAGAAATCAAGATGATGAAAAAAATCGTACCTACAACTATTCAGAATAGTACCACGGAAAAAGAATAATACATCGCAAAAAAGAGCATAAATAAGCCTCAAGCATGATTGAGAAAAGACTAAATCAAAACAAATAATGCAAGACTTAGCTAAAACCAAGCTATAATAACAATAGATCTTGAAAATTCTTCTTTAGCCAAACAATCCTTCATAAATTTGTTTTTTCTTCATATGTGCGCAAAAAAGATGGAACTAATATATTGCTTATACATTTCAATAAGACAATAATAGTATTTAATATATATATATATATGAAGCTTTTAAGAAAAGATTGGGGCACATTGACTCCACAATGTACGCCCTTGGTGATACTTCCCTTGAAGGAATAAGTAGAGCTGATGTAATTTGTGACACTAAATGACACAAATTTAAATAAATATAATTTCAATAAAATATGTATACTAAAATGAAGTTTTTAAGAAAAGGTTGGGGTCCACTGACCCTACAATGTACGCCCTTCGTGATGCCTCCCTTGAAGGAATAAGTAGAGTTGGTAATTTGTGACACGCAATAATATGATTTTAGACGGATATGAATTTAATCTTAACGGATATAGATTATAATTATGTCAACACGATTAAAACACATAAAAAATTATATCATAAATAGATTTTACCTGCTTAATTTGTTTGATATGATTAAAAATATATATAAAAAATTATTATTTTAAATATTTATAATATATTTATATATCATAAATTCATAATACATTATGTTAAAATTAATTGTATATATGTATAGCTATTATTTTTATAATTATATTAATATTTGTATCTATTCGTATATAATTGTATCTCGTGTTGTATATGTATACATATGTAAATATGTTTAGCTGACTGTATCTAATCATTTCGTAACGAATAACGTATATATGAGACGCGACATAATTAGACATGACATGAAATAAGACACGATATGAAATAAAATACAACACAATTTGACACTACACGAAATAAGACATGATACGATTAGACATAATATAAATTGTCAGCTCTATAAATAAAAATAAACTTTTTGAGTCAAAATGGCGGATCAAAAAGTTTCTAGTCATCTCGAAATACTTTGTTCATATTTTTTTTCTGTATTAATCAGAGTTGAATTTGGTTCGATTAATATTTTCCAAAATTGAATTGAATTTTAAGATGTAGGGTAAAAAAATTATCATTCAAAATACAAAATTGTTTTACTAATGAAAAAAAAAAAACTTTTTGTTGATTGATTAATTGTTCTCCTTGAATAAATGAACTATGGATTTTTGGTGGTAGGAAAGAATGAACTAGATTTGATTGGGTATTAATTACATTATTTAGAAGATAAGTAATTAATTAAAGAGAACACTGTTTTCCCTTAGAATTCTCCTACTTTATAATGAAATATAAGTCCAGCTAGCATGGACCTAAACCACTCACAATCCACATATATTATTGGATTAAATAATATCCGTCGGATTTGGGAAAAACCCCGACATGAGGGTTGGATCTGATTGCCCCGACTTAACGGGATTAAGCCATCATAAAAATTTGATTCAGGCTAGGCCACGTAATTGAACATGTGAGAAAAATACACGTCATCTATCTTTAGGAAATTAACTTTGAAGAGAGAAGCCAGCTGGGCCGAGCTTAATTTTTGCCTGTGTGTATATATATATAGGTGCATGAGGTTAGAGAGGCCACTCATATAGAGTCAGTCAGAGAAAGAATTAGACATTTTGTTGGGCAGAAATGGATCAATGGCCTGTGAGAGTGAGGAAAGGTGCTTGGACTCAGGAGGAAGATAATCTTCTCATCAAATGCATCCAACAACATGGAGAAGGAAGATGGCATCAAGTTCCTATCAAAGCAGGTTTTTGTCTCCAAATGCAACAAATAAAAAAGTTCATATATATCTCAAAATCTTGATATATCTAAAAGGAATTAACTAAAGTAATTTGAATGCAGGGCTGAATAGATGCAGAAAAAGTTGTAGATTGAGATGGCTCAATTATCTCAAACCCAACATCAAGAGAGGAGAGTTTACTACAGATGAGGTTGATTTGATGATCAAGCTTCACAATCTGCTTGGCAACAGGCAAGATTTTTTTTTTTTTATAACTTTTGCTAGTAATCAAATTAAATTAGTGAAAACTGGACCATAGTAAAGTTTAATTACTTTAAATTTTCATTAATATGTGTAAAATTGGTTACACCCAATTCTTTTCAAAAATTAGTTTAAAAGATGAGAATTGTCAAGTCATTATAAGTAATATTGAATTTTAGTTAGTAGTTGATGTGAGATTCTAATATCCCCATCTTACGCTCAGACTTGTTGTGGGAATACAACATAGTGAAGGATCACCTGAAGCGTGAAAGTAATAGACTGTACTACAAGTGCACCAACATCATTTGATTCTGATACCATGTAAAATTCAGTAAGTTAATGAATTTTGGATTTAACTCTTCCAAAAAATAAAAGAATTATTCAAATTATTATAAATAATATTTTATTTTAATTAGTAGCCGATATGAGATCCTAACAATATGAATAATATTTTACTGGACAATAATATATATATCTATATATATATATAGTAGAGTTTGAATTTTTAATTAATAAGAGCTTTTTCAGCAGTATTCATAAAATCACAGGAAAGATGTAGTAAATCAATTCAATCTTCTTTGATAGTTGTTGTTTATCAACTAGAATTAATTGGTTTAATTTTCTGTTAATTTTTCTCTTCTAAAATTTCCTTTTCTTTTTGTTTTTCAAAATTCGATCATTAATTGTTGATTGGGACCCCTCAGTGTACATAAAGGCCTGCTGAAATAGTTGTACCGACCCATTAACGGAATCATTTTGATATGCTTAAATTAGTTTCAAAAAGGAAAATTCTAATTAACATTTACTTAATTAATAAATGATTAGAAGAGTACTAATTAATAAACTTTGCAAAGTTATAAAAATAAAACTGATATATAATAATTGGAAATATATGCAGATGGTCATTGATAGCGGGTAGACTTCCAGGAAGAACATCAAACGATGTAAAGAATTTCTGGAACACAAATATTCAGAAGAGAAGAAAATCTGGTGATAAGGAAGAAGTGAAAGTGGAATCAGAAACTAAACTAATAAACAAGAACAACATATTGAAGCCTCAACCTCGGAAATTCACAAGAAATCTATCTTCTTCGTCAACTATGAATAATATTTCTGCTGATCAACTGATGTTATTTACTAATTGTGATGCACCATCATCATCGTCCATGATGATGCCTATCATCAGTAATACCACTTTTGTGGAGTTCTCACCCACAGAAAATGAAAATGAAATGAATAAGTCAAACCCTGCTAATTCGTCATGCATGATGATGATGCCTGTCCATCATAATGATCACATGTCACATGAAAATCTCATCTCCATAAATATCAGCAGCAGCGAATCAAACCCTAGTGAGGTAGGGACCATAGTGGATCCCACCTTGTCCTTTGATAATCGTAAGGACGCGAGTGCTTTCCTTGATGAAGAAATGTGGAGTTGTGACTCTTTCTCCGATTTGGACCTGTGGAATCTGTTCCATGCATAAAGAACAAGAAGAAACTTTTGTTGGATGCGATCAAAATCTTTAAGCTGGATTAGGGTTTAGTTATTTTTTATTTTTCAGCCAAACTTTAATTCTAATTAATATCTTGTAATAAAATGTTGCTATTGTTATTTTATGCTTTTTAATTATAATTGAATAATAGTTGGCAAGAAACTTCAAGATTAACTGGGAAATAAGTTTACTGAAAATTTTGTTTTGTTTGCTCTCACTTTCTTTTCTAGCAAAAGCTTTCCGAGAACAAAAATGAATGCCTGTTACTTGATCACTTATGGAAACTCCTTAGACCTTAATTTCTTTATCCAACACCTTCCCTGGCAGTTTTTTCTCTATCCTTAATCATTAATAAAATATTTGCTTACCAAAAAAAAAAAAGTGTGGGTAATAGAAGTTGTTGGAAAAATTGTGATTATGAGCTATTTTGAGAGGATTATTCGGATGGGTCTCACAACTCGATTTTGGGAAAAAGATCCGGATATATATTCTTTGAAATGAGGACTATGAATTAATGTATTCATATGCTCAAAATGGAAAATGTATGAATGGAAATTGAAGTTCAAAGTAAGTCCTTGATAAGGAGATTTAAAGGTAAAAAGTGAGTGGAAGTTTGTCCCACATCACTAAGATTTGAAGTTGGACTTGTGTTTATATATAGAGATGCATTCTTACATGGGTAAGAAAAGTAGAATGGAAGACTTTCTCGCGCGCTCAGGCGCAGGGGGGTGCAAATCCATGGGTTGGGATGGGCCAATGCGTGGATGTGCGACCTACGTACATGAATGTCAGCCCAAAATCTCGTGGTCCTGAACAAGCCCAATTTTGTCTGTCACGCCCGTTTGGATCCACACGGTTGTGTCGTTGTACCTGCAGGAGAGTAAGGCAGATCCACACGCCCGTGTGGATTCTGTTCCAGAATGAACCTTTGAACTTCATGTCTTTTGGAATGTCAATTTCTGATATTTTAAAGATTAATTTCACCATTATTTGAAAGTTACAAAGGCATTATTGGCAGTCTTTAAAGGAAATTAATCACAATTAATCAATTGTCTCCTCCATCTAGTATAAATAGGTGGTTTAGGCTTGAATTTTAAAGGTGTTGTTGAAGAGTATTATTTGATTGTTCTTGAAAAGTGTTTCTTTCTTTCTTCTCCTTCTTCTTCTCAAGTGATAGAGGTTGTGAAAAGAAAAAGTTCACTGTAAGTAGGTGTTATGTGTTCAACAACTACTTGAAATCTGTTGTATCTTGGGAGACAAACGCCGGTTATCCTAAACACCCGTGTAGGAGGCGAATTTGTCTTAAGGAAACTGTGTGATACACAAGCCTCAGATTGGTTTTCCATTTTCTACTATTTTTTGAATATTGAATTAACAATTTATCTTATTTTCTCCTAACAGAAGTTTCTATCAATTTATGAACTCGGTTGAGTCATAACATGAACCCGTCAAGAATATCTAAAATTCAACACTTAGATATTATTTAAAAAAATATATGATTACAAATGTTTTAGTCCGGTTTATTTTGGCATATGAGGGGTTCTCTATGATGCTTCAAAAAGCTTTTTCAACCGGGATCTTTTCCGGTATCCCTTATTCAACACGGTCGCATAAGATTAAATCCATCTACAATATGTTGATGACACTCTTCTTTTTTGCAATGCAAATTTGGCTGATCTAATTAATGTTAAGCATCTTCTCAAGTGTAATTCTTTTTAGTATTTGGTCTGTCTATCAACTTTGAAAAAAGTGCTTTTATGGGTTTGAATGTGTTGGATATTTGGCTTAAGGAAGTAGGCGACCTCCTTAGATGTAAATGCATCTCTCTCCCTTTCTCTTACCTAAGTATCCCTATTGGAGTAAATCCTAAGTGCAAGTTTCTTTGGGAGACGTTATCTTGAGAATTAAAAAGAAACTAACATGTTGGAAGTCAAAATTTTTGTCTTTAGGGAGAAAACTTACTTTGATTAAGGTCTCTCTAAAAAGCCTCCCTATCTACTACCTATCTCTATTCCTTCTACCAAAATTTATGACTTCCCAACTCAATTCTCTCTTCAGGAATTTCTTCTGGGACGGAACTCTGAAGAAAAGAAAAATGTACAACATTAAATTTGACGTCATTCAATTACCTAAGAAGTTGGGGGGTATAGGAGTTAGATCTTTGTTTGATAAAAATAAGGCTTTGTTATTTAAATGGTTTTGGCTACTCAAGAAAGAAAGTTGTGATAATAGCATTTGGGTTAGGGTGATAACTGAAAAATATAAGATTGATCATGTATTTAGTCTCTCTTCTGTAGTCTCAACTAATCTTTTCTCTACAGTATGGAAGGATGTATGGAACTTGCAATCTCTCTCTCTCTTTTTAATACTAGCATTGAGGTTCTTACAAGCAACAATGATAGGTGCAAATTCTAGTTGGATAGATGGGTTTGAGGTCTCTCTCTCTGAGCAATTCCCTATATTGTTCAATATTTTTCTAGACCAAAACGCTATCATTAAAGATATGGGTGTTCGAGATGGATTAAAATAGGAATGAGTTCTCATATGGAGTAGACATCTTCGGCCTTGGTAGCTAGAACAACGTAGCCTTCTTAATCTAGTCTCTGAATGACACATTTCACCCTATAATTATGATAAATTCATTTGGTCCCATAACTCTAATGGTAATTATACTGTCAAATTTGCTGCCATGACTCGAATGCCATTTTTGCCCTCTACCTCCTACTTGGTTGGTATTTGGAAATCTTTGATTCCACCTAAGGTTAAAATTTTCTCTTAGTTTGCTATTCTCAATAGATTGAACACCAAAGATATTTTGAGTGCAAAAGGTATCATTCAACCAATAACAATCTTTGTTCTCTTTGTAACAATGATGTAGAAATGGTAGATCATTTATTGGTACTGTACTCTGAAGCTTGCATCTTGTGGTATAAATTTTATGACTGGTGGAGTATCTCTTAAGTAATTCCTCACTAATGAGAGTTCTTAGTCATGAGTTTTTTCTAAAAAAAGATTTGATCTATCATTTTTCATGCTATCATCTGGTCAATTTGGTGAGAGAGAAATGAAGTAGTCTTCAAAGGAAGAGCATTAAAAGTCGAGAATATTTTTTTTGTCATTACATATAGGTCTGAAGCGTAGGTGTAGGTTGTTGGAGATGAAAGTGTTCTACAATGTCAAAATTTAATTCTAGGATATCTTATTGAAACTCTTAAGCAAAAGTTTAGGTCGGTTTGCTTTGTTCACTCTAGGAGATCAGAACAACTCTATGGCTGACTCCCTTGCTAAACAAGGGGTGTCACAGTCTGACATTTTTATAGAGTGGGTCTAGTTATAGATTGTTTTTAAGTATGCCCGTATGTTTACTACTTTCTTAACCCACTTCTTTTGGCATGAGACTTGTTTATGTCCTCGGTTTCGTGATGTATTAGTTCTAATATGAGGTTTCTTCCTTCTTTTTGTAATTTTTTGCCTTGTCTTCTGTTGGTTTCTTCTATAGTTTTTTTTTTCTCCTCTTTGTTGCTGTTCTCTTTTGCTTGTAATAAGACCTTTGTATTGCTCCTACTTGCTATTTAGTTTTAGGGAGAAATTTTGTCATCATCTTAGTGTTTTGTTAAGGGGGTTTTTCCCCTGACTTTATCAATAAAATATTTTGCTTATAAAAAGAAAAGAGATCATTGCTCTTGGTGGTTTTTCTTCTTTTTTTTTTCCTAATAAAACATGGTTTATCATGAAAAAAATTACAAATGTTGAAAATTAAATAGTTTTGTAAGACAAAAATTGAATATAGAAATTATGAAAAAATTGCGCCGTCGAAGGAGACACGTAGTACATCTCATGGCAGCTTCAAAGGCGTTGTGTCATCACCATGAGAACATATGGTTTGGGAAGCAAAATTGTGATCGATGCTCTATGTACTGGAGATAGTATTCGGCACAAAACAAAAGAGACAATTGTGTGTCCCAGTAATAATTGTAACACTAGCTATAATAATTGGCCCATTATAAAGCTGCAGTACTAGCAGATTCAGGCACTGCCTGGTACCACTAGTCCTTCCAATGGGTTGAATATAAAATGAAAAAGAGCTTCTGTGGTGCACTGGGGTGTAAATTATATTTGATATTTTAGGACTATTGGATCATCAACTTTTAATCTCAACCATTCATTATCAATGGATGAAATTAAAAATTTATAATCCAATGGTTTTAAGACACTCGGTGTAAATTATACCAGGTGTACCATAGAATTACTCAAAATGAAATAAGCTTATCGAAAAAACACTTGTCGGTAGCTTATAAACAACGGGTCTTTTTTACCCCGAAATAAAAATATCTTAGACATGTCTAATTCACCGTTTAAAAAAAAAAATCGATGTTTGACCCAAGAGCTTTTGGGTGTGGCTTAGTTGAAAGAGTTTTTGAATTTGAATTTTACTCGGCATAAAGAATTTTAACTCTGTAAAATATATGAGAATACTTAGTAGTTAAAAAAAATTGCTTGCCCATTGGCTATTACCATTTAATACTCCCTACTGTTACATACAGCTCTGTTATTATAATGACAACCAAATAATACTTTCTATTTCACTCTCTATTATATTATAAAAAATTTATTTTATATTTTAATTTATCTTGAAAATTGTATATATTCCAATAATATTTTTTTATCTCACTCCTAATTTTTTTATTAATAAAATTATTCAGAAAAAAATGAAAAGAAAAAGAAAAACATTTAAGACCACTTCCACTATCTATATTTGAATAAGGAGAATATAAATTTTAGAAAATAAGATAAGTAAGGAAAATATAAAAAGGCTGTTAGATGGCATAAATATAAGTAAATAGAAAAATATAGAAATTGTTGGAATGCTCTTTGACCCCTTCTTGGACATGTGTAATTCAGTTAAAAACAA
This sequence comes from Balakata baccata, assembly GCA_949630135.1. NCBI lineage: Eukaryota > Viridiplantae > Streptophyta > Magnoliopsida > Malpighiales > Euphorbiaceae > Balakata > Balakata baccata. The sequence continues at coordinate 41,006 of CATIWF010217184.1, forward strand.
TTGGATCAATCCTCCCAAGTGGGCATTACCATTTAATACTCTCTACTGTTACATATACCTCAGTCATTATAATGCCAACCAAACTCATGCAACCCTTCTTACGCGTGCATGTCTTATTCAGCCTAAACAATTGGATCCTCCCAACGGGCCATTAATTACCATTTAATGCAAAACCATATTACCGTTCAATACTCCATATATAGAAATGACAATTTAATTCGGACATGTGTTTTTTTTATTTTTTAATCGGGTGGGGATGGATTTAAAGAAATCTGAAATGTTATTTAATGGGAATGGAATAGGAATGATATTCATATATCCGTCCCTATACATATCATGATAAAAAAAAATTCACGGTGTGTGAAAAATTATAGAGAAATCTAATGCAATAAGAACTCAAATATGTATTTCTTCTAAAAACACTCAAACATTTTATTCAATTAATAGTTTTATGTGTTTTTTATTTGACACATACTTTGTTAGTCATGTATAGATTGATTAATATTATTATTTTTATTAGTTAGTTAAAATTAATATATCAAGAAATCCAACCCTATTTGGAGATATCCGTTCCAGTTTAGAACGGGGATGGAAATTAATTAAAATTTTTTCATCGAAATATAGAATAGAAACAAAAATATAAATTTATAATCGAGAACGGAAAGGGTGAAATCCAACCCCGATCCGCTCCGCTCTGTTACCATCTCTATCCTTATGCAATTGCTTTTATTTTTAAGAAAATTAAAAAAAATTAATAATATGATTAATATTATAATTAAATTTTGTTTATATTTCTTTAATATACTCTCGCTCATATTTTGTTTTTGAACCACTAATATTACGAGTCTAAAACTTAGTCAAATATAATAATTATGAATTTATTAATTTATTAATTAATTATATATATATATGTGTGTGTGTGTGTGTGGAGATTGAGATGAATTTGGGGAAGAGTAATTAAGTTGCAATTTCAATATGATAGTGAGCTCCACAAGTTGGAAAAGGGTGCATTCATATATGGAGACAGCAATTATTACTAATTAATCACCAACCGCTACGCATGAAATTGAATGCCTGTCTGATTCTTGATTACGAGCAGAGGTGTTTTTCCCAAATCTCTTGGAACTTCAGTCTTTATTTGAAATTTATGATTATAAAAATTGAAAAGTTTATTATTTTCAAAATTATTTAAGTTGGAATGATTAGTATCGAGTATTGTTCCTAACAAGGATAAAAAAATCCAAACCACAACTACCAACCTTCGATTTTAAATTTTAAATTTTTAATTGAGGAAACCAAATTAGTTGATTTTATGAAAGCAAACAATTATTATAAAAATAATAGTAAACATCTTAGAAGAAGTTATATATATATATATATATATATATATACTGATCAAGGACCTTTATATACAAGTATGTACAGAACGATAAGATAACCATCAAGAGGCCCAGAGATTTGAAGAGAAGAGTCAGAAGTAATATGTCAGATTCCATAGAAATGGTGTTTGATTATTATAAATTGTTTTAAAAACATTCGAAGGCAAGATCCCTCAGATTGAACCCAATGTTTGCCCTTAGGTGGAGAGCCTTAGTCCCAAGCTGAGGCGGCAATTCGGACACTGTTAATTAACTTGAAAATCCAGATTTCGAGTTGCAATAGCAAGATTACCAACATAATTCCACCACTGGCTTCTGATCTTGATCGTCCAACAGAAGGATACCGCCGAAGTAAAATTGGTGCAAAGTTAACAATAATAATTACTTACCTGCAAGTATAAGATTGGCATAAAACTAAAGAATTGTTAGTGAGATAGCAGCTGAACGGAGCTGCACACCATCACTGTCCCATTTAGACTCTGGCGCAGTTGCTCCAGCAATAATTGCCTGTAGAATACGAAAACTTCAAATTAATAACAACACTATATAATTTTAAGAAATCATGGCTTTGCAGCATACTCAGCAACCAGATATAATGGAGAATCTGCATAATAGACCAGTAAACCAAGCACTGGGCTCAAGTTTTAGTCAGGTATGGTGTAAATCTACAGGCGCTCCCGCTGGTCTCATGTCAGATTCTTGTCCAAGGCATTGCGCAAGGAGTGAGTAATTTTTGTCTGACACATTCAATAAAGTAATCAATGTTGTAACAGCAAATAACGTCTCTATTAACCTTTCCACTGTTAATGGCAGCTACTATTGCTACATGTTCTTCTCTGCCCAATTCATACAAGTAATAAGTCCTGAAATATGCCAAATGATGGAAACACCACAAATTAGAAAGGGCATTTTACAAATAAAAACCCATAACTTTGAATAGATTGGGGTTCAATTCTTTAGATCTCATTTAAAATTATTAATCATCTCATTAAAAAATGAAAAAATTTTCTTTGTTCCTGATAAATGCAGGAAATGACTCGGAATCGGTATGCTCGACAACATTATTAACCCCTAGTTCCTGTTTTCTAGTTTGTTATTACTTCATAAAAAGTTCCCATCTTTTCATCTTTGTCTCTAGTGGTACAACATCTAGCTACTCCACCATTGATTGATTTTCTATAATAGCTGTAGGTTGCACTAAAAGGTAGACCTACTACCTTATATCTTCCTCTTCTTTTATTTTTATTGTTGGAGCAGAGTATAAAGCTGCCACCTATCATTATAGCATAACAACAATTGAAAACCAGAGAGAGCATAAAGAATATGAGAAGAGAAATTCGAAGTTAGTTTTCCAAATGAACTTCGACAGGCAAGAAAGTCAGGAAAAAGTGTAAAAACATGGAGATTTATACATGTAATTTTCAGATTTAAATAATAAAAAAATACAAGAATGGAAAAACGTAAAAAGCAATAAGAGACCTGGGACAAATATTAATATCCTTAGCCTGTCCAAGTTTCGAAAACTAAGTAAGTTCCTTGCGGGAATTAGTCAGTAAGATTTCACAGTGAACCATTCCAAATTAGGGATCAGCAGCACTAATCATCCATCCTAATTTGTTTTTATTTTAGCACAAAAGGGGGAGATCTTAATTTTTAAGAAAAGGACTCGGTAATAGAATATAAAGAACTTAATTGCGGTGGGACGCCATAAATTTTGTTATTAAAAGTTGTGCATTTACCACACTTAAGAGACACATCCTACCCTATCAACAAACAGTAACCTCAATGATTGATATTTTACCATGACGAGGATATGATGATCCATCTGAAATTCTGAATATTGATATTGATATTATTATTGACTTTTTAGCTTGCATTTATGGATTACATAACTAGGGATCAAAATAAATTAAACTATAGATGTCAGTAACACTGCACATAATCATCAAATCGAAACTCGAATCAAAAATTAAATTTGTAATTTTGTAAGTTCAGAATCAAATTCATTATGATAATATTAATTAAAAATAATATTTATTTATTTTTAAAAATATATTTTATAATTTTGAAATGTTGTAATAACTAAATATAAAAATACTAAATAAATAATAATAATATTAAACTATAAAGTTAAATATAGTTTAAAATTTATAATTTATAAAAAAATACTATATAATTTGAAAGAATTAAAATAAATAATATAAATTACTTTATATTTTGAATTTTTGAAGATAAAAAAGAAGAAAATATAAATATTTAAAAAAAAATAAGTAGTCAAGTAACCAAAAGAAAGTATTAATGAAAAAAATAAAAGAAGTTTCTATACTCAATTATTAATCTTTAAGATTCATGCATCATTAATTTTCGTTCTATTTATTATATTTGGTCTTTCTATTTTTTAGTATTTTCTATTTTTTTTTTGTTAAGGATGAATCTTGTAACTCGATTAATTCAATTAATTCATTTTTTCAAATACTTACAAATTAAATTACTCAAATTATAAATAGTTACGATTCAGTATAAATATAAATTTATATTAAAATTCGACTTGTTTTCTATATAAATCGATATAAATCAGATGAATCAAATTGAGAATAGTAAGATTCTAACAACCGTGAGACTAGGAACAAAGCAGCATTTTCCACTAAACCTGTCAAATTATAGATTGTTAATATTAAAGGCAAATTCCTACATCACATATATAAACTGAGATAAGTTGGGTGCGACATGCACAGTGATGGGGCAATAAATCAACAGCTCGATTCAAATGTTTAAAAAAAGAGGGATAATTGCACTGTATTAATTTTTATCATTTAATTATATATTGGTATCAAATTTTTTAATTGTTATAAATTAGTATCAAATTTTTTAATTGTTACAAATTGATACCAAAACTTTTAACAATGTTATAACTTAATACTAAAGTTAAAATTTTAGTAAAAAAAACTGACATTATTGATAGGCTGATGTAACATATTGACGTGACATTTTCACAGGCTAATGTATCATCTCTTTTTAGGCTTAGGTAACAAATTGTAATAAAGTGAAAAAGTTTGTCAGCAATTTATAATAAAGTGATAAAAATTGATATCATTCGTACAATTAGCCCTAAGAATAGAGATATCAAACTTTTTCCAATGCAATTAACAAATAAATATGCCACAGGAAACAAATTAAATCCCACGATAATTGCATCACAGAACCTCTGAGAAGGTGATCTAAGTTGATTGGAGGGTCGAATGACTACCCATAGAACTTCATATCTGCACAGGCAATAAGCAAAGGAAAAATCAAACAAAAGCTTAGGTATTGAACATATGTACGAGTATCACTAAAACATAGGTATTGAATTTTCTCAGAAACATTGAAGATGACAGACAAAAGATTAGTTTTTGAATATTTTATGGATTGAAAAGTGAAATAAATAAATACATATATCACAAAACATGCAACTTGTTCAAACTTATATACCCATCTGAAGATGCAAAACAGGGTGAATTTCACCGACGGTACTCTAATTATATAATTCGTAACAACTCAGTACCAGAAAGATTATTTGTAACACAAAAATACTTCAATTTTTATTTTATAACACAAAAGTATTTCAACTTTTATTTTGTAACTAAATAGTACTTTCGTCTTTAACTGTTAGTCTCTCTAATATAAGTATGATATAAAATATCCACATCAGATAAATTTTAATAAAAATAAAATTAGCTATAAAATTCACATCAAATAAATTTCAATTTTACTGACTGGGTATTATAACTAATTTTATTTTTATTTAAATTTATATAAATATTTCATATCATATTTCTGTTAAAAAGTTTATTTTTGGTATGTAGCTTGCAATGCAAAGCTAGCCATAAAATAAAAGCATACTTAGAAATATGTTTTGGAAACCAAACAAGTCTATACCATGGAACAACAATAGACTGCACAACTAGGCTTTTCCACAAACCAGAAACTGAGAAAGAGTGCCTCAGGTTCCATCTTATCACATCCTGATTTTCCTTGCTCACCACAAAATTAGTTTTAACAAAATCCCATATCCGAAAAGTATAGGTATCAACAGGGTTAGGCAAATAACAAGAGATGTTCCTCCAAATATCTTCGGTTTTGCCTTATCGCCATATAGAGATAATCCAGCATTGTAATCCTGAGAACAATGAAAAAATTAATTTACATTCATCAATAAAGGCATTGGAATTATAAGTATTCCCTGAAACCAAAAATATTAAGCTTTACATAACAGTTGAACTGCTTTTGAAATTTACGATTTGTAAAGCTTACTGTCACCAATGATCATTTCATAGTCATCTTGCAAATCCATTAAATGAAGGTTTACATAGCCAGCATAATCACAATAAGAACTTCAATCAATAAATTCCTTTTTAGATATGGGATTCGGAATTTCCAATATCATAGCAATCAATCCTCAAATAAGTCATCAATTCACATAAATGGAATTGACAACCAAAACCTATATACTCAAATGTCAAAATTGATAATAGGGACCTAAATGCAAAATTAAGCTAGCAAAATCATTTAAGGGAATCATAAATATTAAGATACAGCTACCTCTGGCTCCATGATGTCCTCAAACTGAGGGACCCGGATGGCAAACCCATCACCATAGAACTGGAACCAGGATTTGGTGTTGGCAATGCCCGAAACGACCAATTTTGAAGAAGAAGAAGATTCAGCTAAGGACTGCGCAAGTGGGTTTTGAGAAGTTATAGATATAACACCAAGTGTAGCAGTTTTAAAAGTGAAGTGCCTCTTGGGGACAGTGTTGGGGAGAGTAGAGGTGAAAGAGGAAGAATTTGGGGTGTTTGAGACAGAACATTTGCGGTTATGGTGAGGGTTCGGAGGGTGGGGAGAGAAGGAGAGGAGAATTGCCATGAGAGAAATTAAGATTGAATTTCATAGCTGTTGAAAAATGGAGGCAGATAATGTGGGGTGCGGGTAGGGCCTTTATATCTGGTGATATTTTTGACTTTTTGGAGAAGAGCATGGTCAGATTTGTCATTCAATAATTGATAAAATTACTTTATTTTCTAAAGAATCAAAAGGTAAAATTCCATTAGTAGAAATCATACTATAATTTATCCATCAAAAATTTATTTAGCAATCTTGAATTGACCAAATTGTCCTGATGGGATTTCCATGGCTGATAGACGTTATCCAGGTTCGCATTTAGAAAACAAAAAAATCCAATCCAAGCAAACAGAAAACAAATCCAAGCCACCCAAATTCCTAAACCCAAGAGAAACCAGAAAATGATTTTATAGAAAACCACAACATTTTTCTTCCTTTGCTCACCAATACTGATCTGTTGCTCTGTCTTCCATGGAAACCTTGCTTTCCTCACGCTCTTTATCTCCTCTCTTCAACCTAAAGCCTTCCTTTTCGAAAACCCATTTGCCACCTTCATTACAAGCAAAGCCAAACTCATTTTCCCTTGCTAAAACCATTAACTGTAGCCTAAAGAAACCATCTTTGCCAGTATCCACGAATTGGGTTTCTCATGCCCAGCAAGGCTTGGCAGCTTTAGCTCTCTCTTTGGCACTCAGCTTTAGCCCACTCTTGCACACCGGCAATGCATTAGCTTCTGAATTTGATGTTCTCAATGAAGGGCCGCCGAAGGATTCTTATGTTGTTGATGATGCTGGTGTGCTTAGTCGAGTAACTAAAACTGATCTGAAGCAGCTGCTATCAGACTTGGAATCTAGGAAGAACTTCAGTATTAATTTCATCACTGTTAGAAAACTTACTGTAAGTCTTTAATAGTTTGGATTACTTTAACTTAATTGTGCGAAATTGTGGACTTAGGTGGTTAGATTTTTTTTTCCCCTCCTTCTGTGTTGGTACTGAATAGAGATTATGTTTGGTTGCAGAGCAAAGCTGATGCTTTTGAGTATGCTGACCAAGTTCTAGAAAAATGGTATCCATCAGTTGAAGAGGGAAATAAGAAGGGAATTGTTGTGCTCATAACAAGTCAGAAGGAAGGAGCAGTAACAGGGGGCCCTGCATTTATTCAAGCAGTCGGGGAAAATGTTCTGGATTCCACTGTTTCAGAAAATCTTCCTGGTAATTATTCACTTAACAACTTCCAAATTACTGAACATCCCTTTCTAATATATCTTTGTAATTCATAGGTGCTAGGCCCAATAAGATTTTTCTATCATGAACAGTAAACAATCTGCCATCCTTTATTGGGAATGTTTAATAGGATACTTTCAACTGAAAATCGCCATAGTATTGCATTATCAAATTGGGTATAGATTCGTCATCCTTAACTTGTTATAGTCACAAGCTTAGTTAGCCTTCACTATTAGTCAGATGGTCAAAACTATCTTGCGTAAAAGAATTCATTCTCGTTAGATTTTATGTTGGTGAAATGTCAGCAGTTTCCTTTTTGCTAGCTATGGCTGTGCACTGGTTCAGATATCAGTAATCTTTGTCTTTTAGAGATGAGGAAGCATACGTTGCTTGTGTATCCTCATGGTGATTTTCTTCCAATGGTTAAATGCCATCAATCATAGGGACAGAAAACAATTGAAAGATCTCTGAGGGTGAGATGTCTAATTATTTATTAATCATGAGCAGCAGTTATTTTGTTGGTTAAGATATGGCATTCGTGCTGATTAGATATGTGATATACAATTGCAGTGTTGGCTACAGAAGAAAAGTATAATGAAGCAATCTTTAGCAGTGCCAAGAGACTAGTAGCTGCCATTGATGGGCTTCCAGATCCTGGTGGCCCCAAGTTCATGGACAATAAAAGAGAATCTAACTTCAAAACCAGGGAAGAGACAGATGAGAAGAGGGGACAATTCACCCTAGTTGTTGGCGGTCTGTTGGTAATTGCTTTTGTTGTTCCTATGGCACAATACTACGCTTATGTTTCTAAGAAATAGGTAATATCATTTTCTTAGAATTGCCTGTCATATTATTTCTTTCAAATTCCAGAGGAACTTGGCGACATATAGTTGTACAAATGTTAATCTTGAAGTGGTCAATTAGAACATTCAATCAGAGGATAAGTACAGATTGACGGTTTGTGCCCATGAAATTTGTATTGAACAGTGGCCTGATCTTATGTTCATGCAATTGTTGTTTTCGTAAGATCATAATGACAAGAATAGGCGGGCGGGCAATGGTAATAATTCGGTGATATCGAGCGTTTATTGCATTTAGCTATAAGCATACATATGAATTATGCAAGCAATACCACATTTGTTGGTTGACCTCCAAAGTGTGCAATAACGTTGTAAAAGTGGTCTTTTGAAAAAACTTCCCATCACTAGGTACAGCATTTTTCATTAGTTAATATTATATTATATGGCTAGTAAATTGTAGTCAGCTTTGGCCATCAAACATATGAGGGAAGAAATGAATGAAATAAATATACCATATATGCATACAATAAGCAAATTAGCTCTTCAGAATTTGAGACTGAGTAGGAAAGGCATTTTATCTGAGAAAGGTGGATCAGAATATTTTCCAGTGAGTATCTGTGATGAAACATACTGATTAGCAGCCTCAGTATAATGAATTCCATCCCAATTCACATACTCAGTACTGTCATTGCATGCTTTGGCTGAGACTGTGGTCCCATTTAATACTTTTGTTTGCCCACAGCTAATCCTACTGTCATAGTTCAATGGCGGTCCTCCATAGCCACAGCAAGCTGCTATGGGTTGCTCGAATCCTGCAAATTGAAAATCGACTAAATCAAACTTTCCTTCACTGTTTAACTTGGATGAACTCTATTCTGAAAAATTGAAATGCCACTATGGTGAAACAGATTTATACTAACCATATCGAGAATAGTTTGAAATGAGGTTGGATTTTATTTTAAAGATATCAACATATGTGATATTGGTGTCTGTATACTGGCCCTGTAGCTTTTTGCAGAGAGCATGAAGCTGCAGATTGAAAAGTTTAGCCGCTTGGTTGTGGCCGCTGACACATCCTAGTTCATCAAGCTTTGATGGATCAGTTCCGAATTTCGCAACATTCTGAGTCAAGCATCCTAGAGGGCCAGTATTGTGTATCCAGAAATTCCTTGCTCCTTGATCATACAGTCTCTATAAAACAAAAATCCATTAAATTAATAAAGAAGGATTTGGTGTTTTCTTCCTTTCAAGATAAGAAATTGACAAGGAAAAAGAAAATATTGAAGTATCGTCGAAGCAAACCTTGATTCCAGTTTCAAATTCTACCAAAATATTCGGTATTGAGGCGACTATTTGATCAAATGTTTGAGAGTAAAATGCACCAGCAAGATCATTCTGCCCTATGTCAAACATGTACAGTCCCTTCTCAAAATAATCTTCTGCTGGAAGATACTTATCAAACTTCTTACCTGTGAGAAAGGGTAAATTCAGGAAACCTGCCATTAGCTCTATTAGGCATCCGTCAGCATTAGATTTTGCTGATGGAAACTGTTTTAATGTCATCAAGGCACAGCAATGTGAATCAAGTTTTCAACAAATCATAGATTATAGTTGTTTTAGTTATCAATCTACACACCTTTGGCTGCCAATTCAAGAGCACGGGCTTTCAAGCGAAGGAACTGATTCACTTGAATTCCTAGTGAGAAAGGGCTGACTGATGATGCAGTTGCTGGAAGAATTTTAGATCCTGCTGCTGCAAAATTGCATCCTTTTCGAAATTTTGGCAACCCAACTGAGTCCAAATATGCATTTAGGAAAGGCAGATCCATTGCCTCCACTACAACCATATCCAAAAGACAAAAAAGCATACACAACAGTCCACAATCAATAGGTTTTTTCAGCTTGAGAACAGAACAAAACAGGGGAGCATAAGATTTAAAAATTAGAAAATTTGTTGACATTGATTTTATCCTAACTTGTGCAGTTATCATCTACTGCTACTATTGATTCAGATGGAATGTTCATCAAATGAAACATGAACTAATCAGTCATGCAATAATTTTCTTCTTGGGAAAGAAAACAGAGGAAACAGGGGAAACAAAAAAAAACCAGAGTTAAGATGGTTGCAAATTGAGAATTCAAAAGAGTAATGAGATATTTACAGAGGAAATCAATAATGAGACGGCCATCACAGTATCTTCCAGATGGTCTTTCAAAGTAAAATTGGCCATAAGGAGGGTTAATGCTTTCAATGCCAGCAGCAATAAGGTTACCAGTGTCAGAATTTGAATCCCCAAAGTTGAAAGTAGCAGGGAAATTGAAGTCTATGGATTGTGCTAAAGGCAAGAAAAGGGAGATAGATATGAAAGTAAAGATTTTGAGGATACAACTGAGGGTTTCCATGGGCAGGGTTTAGGCATAAAGTTAGAGGTGTATTTTCCGAAACTCAACATAAAAACTCAAGAAAGAAGAAGATGGTGATGAGGAAAGGATATGGAGCTTTCAGTAGGATGTTAGTTACCAACCGCAAGAAGAAAAAGAAAGAGATGGTGGTGTGTCGTGTGTTAGGGGTGACTGGATGAGCATAATTGGGTTAAATCAATTAAATCGAATCAAACCAACCGATTTGGTTTGTGATATTAATTTTTTTGGTTTCAATATGAGATATAACTTTTCTTGTAATTGATTAATCCGATTTGTTTCCATAAAATAACAAAACAATCCAACCAATTGAATTTGCTTAATGCCCTTTTTTTTGGGTTAAATATCTAGTTTCTTTCTTTAATTTGATTGATGGTTTCCTTAATAAGATTATTATATTTCCTTGTAAATATAATTTACTAATAATATTAATTTTCTCCTAATAATATAAATTTGGTAATTATGAAACTTATTTCCCTAATAAAATTAATTTCTGCATAAGAACATCAATTTCAATATTCCTTCCTAATAAAGATTATTTTTCATCAAAATATAATGGTATAAAATTAAATTTCCATTTAAAGATTAATTTTCAAAAACTAGAGCAAAATTAAACAGAAACCAAATTAAATGATTTCCTTTTCCCGTTTGATTCGGTTAGCAGATACATTAGGTTCATTTCGGCTATGAGAGTGTTTGAAAGTGTCTTCTTATGTACAATGAAAGTTTTTTAGCTTTTCTTTACCATAAAAAAAAAAAAAAAAAAATTAGCTTTAGATTTCTTTATTTTTTATTTTTTGAAAGAGCTTCAGATTTTGGATGCTTGAAAGACGAAAAACCAAACATAAGCAAAATCATTTGGAAAATTATTAAAAATAGTATAAACTTTTAAAGTTATATCTTGTACTTTTTATTTTTTTTTATTTAAATGTACAAACTTTTAAAATTTTATCAATTTATAAATTTAAATAAAATTCTACTAACATACTATAAAATTCCGACGATATTAAAAAAATTATACTAACTAGAAAGCTAAATCATTTTAAAAATTTTAAAACGTCATTATTTTTATTTTTTCTAAAATTTTAAAACATAAATCTCTCCAACAAAACTTTGCTGATAGTAAAAAAAAAATTTTCTTTTACTCTACTAACTAGACCACTCCCAAACACAATAGCTATATGTATTATTTTTCAAATTTAAAGAGAGATTTAGGTTTTAAAATTAAAAAAGTAAAAATAATGACATTTTAAAATTTTTAATATGACTCAATTTTATAATCAATACAATTTTTTTAATCTTGTCGGAATTTTATATATTTGTAGAATTTTACCAAAATTCATAAATTGATAAAATTTTAAAAATTTATATATTTAAATATAAAATATAAAATACAATTTTAAAAATTTACATTATTTTTTGCAATTATCTCAAATTATTTTATTTGGTAACGACCTTTGTCCCTACACATGCTGGATAGTATAATTTTTTTTTTTTTTTGACAAGTATAAATTCATTTCAATACTGTAGTTGGCACAACTAGCAACAGTAAAATCAAACAAGAAGATATGTGCCGTGTAAGTAAGTAGTATAAAAGGCTTAACCCCACATTTATTGGTTTTAGATTGGAAACTCCGGTAGGAGAAAAAAAAAAGTTGCTTTCAGTTAAAGGCAAAAAAAAAATTTAGAAACTCAATCTTTATATATTTGTTTTATTAAAATTCTATATTTATATTTAATTGAACTTTTAGTATTATTATTGTTGTGAAAATCTTTCAAAAGTAATGTGATATTTCATTTAAAAAAATATAATTAAATATAAGAATTCAATAGAATAATAGTAGTTACTATATGAATTTAAAAGCGAGTTTGCCTTTATAAAAGAAGGAAAAAAAAAAAAAGAGAATTTCTAAAGTGTACCCGGTGTAATTTATACCGGGTGCCTTAAAACCGTTGGATTATAAACTTTTAATTTCATCCATTGATAATAAATGGTTGAGATTAAAAGTTGATGATCTAATAGTTTTAAAGCACCAAATGTAATTTACACCCGGTGTACCGTAGAAACCCTAAAAAAAGTGATGGTGGGAACTTTACTTAGAAAATCAACAACGAGACGGCCATCACAGAATCTGCCGGATGGAGTCTTGAAGTACACTTGGCCATTGGGGGGATCAAGGAGTATGCCAAGACCAGCTACAAGGTCACCTGTGTCGGAGTTGGAATCACCAAAGTTGAAAACTGCTGGATAATTAAAATCAATTGATTTTGCAATATATAGCAGGCTGAGAAAGAAAGTAAAGATCTTGACACCCATAGCTAATTTTATTTACCAAATCCCAACTGAAAGAGAGCATGTAATGATGACAAGCAGTCGACGGTTTTTATGAACGTAGTGAAATGTTTGCTTAAAAATATAGGAAGGGAAATGAGAACCAAAAGCAAAGTCTTCCCATTTTGCTTTATCCGTCTTGATTGTATCATAATCCTTATATCAATCGAGTGACCATCGCTAATTACAGTAGCAATCAAAGCATCCATGGAAATAATTCTAGACAAGATCACAATTGTAAGATGGGTATGGTTTGATTTGCCTATGATTAAAGGGTCAATTGATATTATGAAAAACAAAAAACAGAGGCAGTGTGCACAAGGAAGTGAGATAAACCTGAGCACCACTGCGCAAGCAAGGAGTTGAATTTCCCTTCCACGAATGGCTTACTTTAAGTCTCCAGTTTACTCCAAATAGTTCCCTTGTGTGCACGCACAAGACTACAGCTAATCTCCCATAAACTGCCTGACAGCCCATTCAGCTGAGAGTGAGAACCATTTAAGAATGCCATTTCTTAAGTAGCATTCTCTCAATAATCAGGCTGATCGATTCATAATTCTCATCAGAATTAACATCACTGACGAATATCCAGTTTCGTCCTATATACAACTTACTGTAAAATAGAACAGAACACCGAGCAAAAGTATATCAAGTCTAATGATTCAGAGCATGTAAAGACACGTCACACAATCTAATATAAATGGAATGAGCAATATCTATTGTTTTCATGTACTCAGAGATGGTCATCTTGGAACTTGTAGAATTAATAAACTGTATTTCCTCTTCGCAGGCATAAATGGCGACTCTTAACAATTGTAAGTCGCCCCTCCAGACTCCAGAGTAGCATACTTTCATTTCAGCATCCTAAGCAGAGGTAATGATCCAATCCATGAGTTGAACAATCTTAAAATATCTGAAATCTTTTGCACTACACTTCCATTTTCTCCGTTCTCCTTGTGCTCCTCATTAACAGCTGCTATCTTGGCCTTCAGAACCTTGTTCTCACTTTTAAGCTGCAAAATCATCTCACAATTCATTATATATGCTAATGTGGCTTAAAATAAATCAATTTAACAGCTCATTCGAATATGGAGCCAAATTAGTTTTTAGTAATGTCACGGAAGAAGGATCTCTTCTTGAACTTAAACCAACATGCATGAACATATAAACTGTTTCCATATGTGAAACAATTTCTGAAATTGTCAATTATGAAATTTTTTTCTTTTATAAAAAAATAGAGTTCACTAGTAATCAGTTATATTTTGAGTTTAGTGCTAGTTGTAATACATATAACTAGAAAGTCATTATCCAGTTGAATCGCCCTATGGAATTCTGAAGTTTCTTGCTTACCTCCTCAATGGTAAATACAAGCTCTTCCACAGCCTGTTGCAATGAAGAAATTGTTCGAGCAGTAACATCTTCACATGCAAATTCCAAATCTTCAATTGAATTAGGATAGAATAATATTCCCTCCAGTATGAATAACTCTTCTAATAACTCAACATCTTCATCATTCAGTCTCTCCCTCAACTGCATAAATTAAATCCTATTTATATTGAAAGAAAAAAGAAAAATTCCAGCAACAATGAGACAATAGCCTCACCCGATTTAGAATCCTCTCACATGCTTCATCTTTAGACAGAGTATCACCATTATGCTTCTTGAAAAGTTTGTCTTCACTACGATTAACAAAAGGCGAGGCCTTTATATGCTTTGCCCTGCCACAATGCCAAAACCCAAATATGTGCAGGTAACTCAAAAATTTGAAAATTCATTACCAGAAGTAGAAGGCCCACATGATAATTATTCGAAGGCTAAAATTATTTCGAACAGAACTTATATTGATGGTGTAAAATTACTTTCCACAGAGGACTTAAGACTGATTACTTTTTTATCTAAAAGAATCAGCATTGCATTTTTCTGCTCTCAGATAGTATAAAACAGAGTAGAAGACATCCTAGTAAGCTCAATTAAACCTCGCGTTTTTTTATCACCTCTAGTTTCTGTGTTTCCTATATGGTAAACGAGCAAGGTGATGTCAATACCTTGAACCAAAACGAAGAGTGGACAGAGTCTCTGACAAATTTGAAGGGCTTGGGGAACAACAACATAGTAATGCAGTCCTAGAATTCCCTCCCTGTGAGATGAGAAGCTTAAGATTGTCAATAGAAAATAGTTAAAAGTATGGTAAGATGGATTTGATTGGGAAAAAAAACTAACAAGAGAATCTTGTAGAATCCGAGTAAGCTTGGAATCGCGATAAGGAATGTGGCTTGCTTTGGTTGATGATGGACTAGTCAGAGCATTTATTACGTTTCCTAGAGCTGACAGAGATTTGTTGATAGTCTTGGCCTCTTCAAGAACCTTCCCTTCCGCTCCTGTTTTCTCTACCTTCTCTGACCCCGCTAAGTCCACAAGAATTAATTTTCCAGTTTTAACCCTGCCAACAGAGTGCCAGAAGATCAATTTACTTTAAACCTTGATCTTAGGCACAAAAACAGATAAAGTTTACCTCTTATGAGCCCGCTTTTGTTGAACTGTAAACATGTAGATACAATGACTTCTGCTGCTGGCCATATTCATTTCTATCCATGTTAAGTGTCTTGAGAAAAACAGTGAAAACTAATGGCAACTGTACTTACCAGGTAAGGTAAGTTATGTAATGGACTGCATGTGTAGTTGTTTACATAATAATTTATGCGAATAATACCAATGAAAAAATAAATTACTTTTTTCACTAAAAAAAGAGGATACGAGTCTCTCCCACTGCTTTGTTAACTAACCCTCTCTGCAATTATAAACCCTACATCAGAAGTTTGACTGTACTTAAAAAATGAAGATAAAGTCCTCTGGCAATTTGTGTCTTACAGATAAGTTTTGTAAAGCTTCAGCTGGGTTTGAAATAGAGATCTGGAAAAAGGAAAAATAAAAACAACTGACATTGAGTGAAATTATAATTTAAGTAGCATTTCATAGTCATGATTACGTATTTTCTTTCATGATAAATCGTCTCAAATTTAGCAGTCAGAAAATGTCTCTTCTTCTGCCCTGTAATGAGTTCAATTATTTTGAAAAACCATGTAGAGTTCAAAACAAGGGCACTGTCTCACTGTTGCTGTTGGTCAAGATATCGTTTAGTTGCCTAGAGCTTAATGTTTAAAATCCCAATTAGACGGTAGACGTTCAGCTTTTTTGCTTAGAAGTGGCACGCAGAGGAATACGGATTTATAGAAAATTTTTCAAATTTATCTTTTATGTAAAAAAAAAAAAAAAAAAAGAAAGGACATCATGTCAGTTATTTCACTGGATCACAATCAAAACTAAGTTTAAGCATAGCAGACTCTAAAAGAAATAAGCTCACTTCCGTTACTCCAGATAGCAAGATTCCTTGCGTTTTATTCTCCTTAATCAATATATTGTCCTTTGTTAAATCAAGAAGATCTCTGCAAAACACATGTAACAGAATATATCTTAGCAAATTTAATAAATCACTTGTCCATAATGGGCTTGGAGGAAGAACAAGTATGTGCAGAAAGAAACCAAAATCTTGAGACAAGATACGGTGCATGCACACCTGACTTTCTCCATGTAGATTTCCACCTAAATGCATCCAAAAAGAAAAAAGAAAAATTGCAATTATTAAATGTGATTCATAATCGTACAGATACTAGCTAGTAGTTGAACAATGAGGGAAAATGTCACAATACAATTGACAACTTGATTATGTACTCGGCTGATTCATCAGCATATTTAACACAATCAAATAGCCCATCTACTACTCTTGGAAGTAATCCTTTCTTCAGTTCATCAGTCTCCAGAACGCTAGGCCCCTGGTTAACATGTTGAATTCACCGTGAGTAAGGTGTTTAGTTTATAAAGACATAACTTTTGGGCTAATATTTATATTATCTTAAACTGACCTCCATGCTATAGGTCTTCCCAGCTCCAGTCTGTGAACAGCACAAAAGAAATTGAGACAAATTACGTACAATTTCATTTCAGCAATATGAAAGACAAATGCGTCGATCTTTGTGCAGGCATAAGCGCTTGAATTAGGAAGTAGATTGAAATACATTTGCCAAATTTAATGCTTGAGGCACAATTTATGATGTTTTTAGATGTCTTCTATGCTAAAGCCTCGATGCTCAAGGTAAACTTCAAAACCAGCAGCTTATTAAGCCTATATGATTTTATTAGATGATTATCACCACAATCATCCTAGAGGACTAATTGAATTGACTAAATACAAAAATTAAGTCGACATACAACGTATAAAATTATTTATTAATTACCTAGGACATAATATTCTGATGACACTAAAGAATTAACTCATGTCCAATCTCCATAATGACCACACAAAAAAAAGTTGTTCATTAATTAACTTAAAGGATAAAATGATTTCCTAGTTAGAAGTTTTATCAGTTCCTAATCTACATAGGTCACTAAGTTACCCGGCTAGATGAACATGCTCGAAAAGGAAAAACAAAATCCTTTCATCTAGAATTAATCTGTACTTATCCGCGGTAACATATATATTACAAATCTACATCGAGATTTTATTTGAGCGAATAAAATTATTATGGACGAATTGATTAAGCATCCTTAATACAAAATCTTTACTCAATCTTACCTGTCCATAAGTGATGATGGTCCCGTTTCTTGCATTAACCGCACCTGCTTCGTACACATCAAGTATTGGATAAGAAGCTAAGTAATCTGGGAACAAAAATGCCTCAACACAACTTTATAGCTATTTACACTTTATATTCCTCGTATTTATGAAAGGCAGAAGTCCTCGCATCATAAAAGAGGGATAATGAACAAATTTTGAGTTATACCTCGAACAATAGGAAGAGCTAGAAATTGATAGACGTCATTTTGTGCAGAGTCCTCGTAGAACACCCTATCAAAACTGAAGGCAAACTCATCTTCCTTCTCATCCTGCAAAAGATCAACATAAAAGCCATAAAAAATAAATCAATTCTAATAGTTGATCTATAAATTGAAAGAGCGATCATATTGGATGAAATCATATTGGATGAAAAAACATTATGTTGCGTTGAAGAAATACCTTGAAAATGAAAGTTTCAGCATCCACACTGCGAATGCAAACACTATCGCTGTTGTCTCTTTTCTCTTTTGAGCTCAGAGGTCTGAAGCGACAACAAACAGTCATATTTGCCATTTTTTCGCATTTATCTGATAACGATCTGTTCCAAAATTCGCCACAAAATTAAACCAAATCCTAAGACATTGAACAGAGAGGAGAATCACTTTTTCCTACTCTACTAATAAAAAGTACCATGCACAACTACAATTTTTAGTTCTGTGCTTAACAACTAAGTGAAGCTAAGAAAAAGAAAAATAAATCACGCTACCTTTGATGATCGATAACTTTTAGACGGTCTGTTTGGTTAGTTAGAAAACGAAGGAAAATGAAGCAAAATCCTAATGTAGGTGTAATTTGGAAACTATCAAGTATGAGATGAAAATTAGCGTCTCTGCTGCGGTAGATATAAGCTCCAGGCGAGCGTAGACTAAAACGTTTCCAATATTTGAAAATTTGATGATGAAACTTTTCTTACGTTTCCCCGGGAAACAAACAGACAAGCCACACGATACTCGCACTTATTGTGAATTATCGACTGGCGGGAATGTGAAGCGTAAAAATGAGACCTGGCGGTTCAGCTTTATATTCTTTGCTTCATGACACGTGGCTTGTAGAACTTCTTTTGAAAGAAAAAATTAGAAAATATTACTATTTATCTCTAAAGCAGGGAGAAAACCATAATTATATGATCTGGAGGATAGAAAGTTATTTTATATTGAATTGGTAGGGTAAAATATGCATTTTTTAAAGATTTTATTTAAATGTTTGAATTATATATATATATATATGTGAATTTTTTTAGATTCGGAGGATATGATCCATGTGAGTATGTTATCTTTGCCTATAGTCATTTTATTTTATTATATTTTATTAATATATTTTTTTATTAGAATTTCTATTAAAATATGTTAGATTATAAAGTTTAACTTATTATACTGATTTCTCAACAGATTTTATTTATTATTATACTAATATTTTTAAAATTTGATATATTATATTAATATTATTTGAACCAAAGATAATATTTTTTTCAAAAAAAAACTGCATAATTTAATATAAATAAAACTAATACAATTAATATATCAACTTCTTTTATAAATAGTATTTTTTTCTATAAAAAAAATATGGGTAAAGCTTTTTTTTGTTTTTTTGTGATAGAGTGTAAAACGATACTGTAATAATAAAAAAAAAAAATTATTTTACACTATCAAAAAACCTCATTTGAAATTGTGATAGAGTGTAAAACGATACTGTAATAATAAAAAAAAAAATTATTTTACACTAAAAAAACAGGATTTGAAATGTGTCCAAAATGCTCTTTAGAATTTATTTTTAAATTTTAATTAAAATATTATTTCTCCAATTTTAATGAAAACATAAAGCATCAACTTTATATTTTAAAACCATATAAATTATTTTTCACTTTAAAATGTATTTTATTAATTATAGGTTTAAATTATATACTGATACATTAATAAAATCGCATTTTACAGTTAAATAAAATACAATAGAATTAAGTACACAGTTAAACATGTAATTAATTATAATTTGAATATTTGGATGTTACATTAATATAAATAATAATAAATTTTTTTATCAATTTTCTCCCATAGTTTTTTAATGTAATTGTTTATTTATTAAACAAATAAATAAATCTGCATTTGATTCAAACATAAACTAGTATATGTGCTTAAAGATTAACGCATGGAGCTCAATGTGTAGCAAAGTTGAGTGTTATTTAATTATCCTCATATATATATGGAACTTAACATCAGCATAAAAAAAACATATTAATTATATAAAAAATCCTTTAAAAAAACATTAGTATAAAAAATTATCTGATTTTTAATCTCAAATTTACTTATCTAAATGATTTTAATGCAGAGTTTTGAAATACTTACCTATTTTTTTACAGAATCTAAATGTTTATTCATATTAATTATTTTTTTGATCAAACTATTAATTTATATGAAATTTATTAATTATGTATAAATTATATAAAATTAAATTTGCTTACTTCTATCATATTAATAAATCTGAATTTAATATGAATAAATAATAACGAATTTAAATTCTATAATTTTTTAGCATGAGAGTTAAATAAAACAAAATTGAAATTAAAAAAATATAATTGATAACAAACAAACAGCCTCTTAACTAATGAATTAAAATCCCCCAAAACCCTAAACTCTCTATCGGCCATGGCGGAAACAGTACTTGACCCTACTGTCCCTCCAGGCCTCCATTTGATCTCTGCATTCCTCTCCATGGAGCCTACGGATAATTTAATAACCCTAGCGAGGTAACTTTAATTCACTTCGGCATCAACTAATCTTATTCAGTGTGCTCCCAGCTAGTGTTAGCTTCGTTCCTTAACTTGTACATGTCTATTTGCATATTTATATATATCTGCAGTAGCTAAGAGATTGAAGCTAATTTTTGTGTTTTTTTATGCATATGTTGGATTGATTGAAACATAGAGCGTGCGGGGGAGGTTTGGTTACAGAGACAGTGCAGAGGTTTATTTGGGACTATTGTATAAGCGCTACGGTAATTAGTTGTTACCTTGTACCAAAAATTTTTATTATATGCAAGCATTGAAAATTTTTATTATATGCAAGCATTGCAACTTCATTTTCATAACCTGGTTTGAATTTTAGAAGGAATTTTATTTTTTGTTTTTTAAAGAAAGATTCTGGTGACACATAATTTTGGCAATTTCTGAAAATTGAAAGCAAAGGCTGGTGATTTATAGGCTTCTTTTTTTTTTTTTTTTGCAATCATATGTTTCAGTTGCTTGACCATTGCAGATGGGACAAGGGAATGCATCTTACTTGAAGAACATTGTGAAGAAGCTTATTTTTGAGGTTGAATCAAGCCGGGGAACTGTGCTGGATGATTTATATGAACAATATGGTTATTACATGACTTCATTGAAGGTGAAGTTTATGCTTGAAGATATGTTAGTCTCGGTGCTTCTGTTATTGGATTGCAATTGACTTGATCTCGGTCTTGCTAGGATGATATTTCAGGCAAAGAAAATGTGAGGGTGTGCAAGTGTGTCTCTTTTCTTTTCCCTGATGGTAATGGATATTATTTTGTGATGCTGGAGAACTGCATTCTTACATTTATTCTTATCAGCTTATGTTGAGTTCTATTGATGATCTGGCACTTCTAGGCTGCTGCAGACATCCAAGTTGTCCCAAGTCAAGGAAACTGGTGGTTCCACTGCATTGTTCGCTCAACATGCTTGAAGGAGACACTGGGTATGTTTTTATTTTTCTATAAATGTAGTTCTTGCTTGTTATTATGTTTAGCAACATATGATACAGATGATATCCTTGATCATATTATACTATAAAAATGAGCATTAAACTTCAGCAGTGAATCAATTGATTCTTCGCAGAGCATGATGAGTTGATTCCTCTGTTTTCATGTATCTGTTAAGGTTGTCAATTGAGTGTTTACTCTCTCTATGGTTCAAACCCTGTCTAGGACGCCATATAAAACTAATGTTGTGTGACTTCCTGTTGGCTTGTTTTACACAGGTGTTCTATATGGCCCTCAAGTCTTTATTTGTCAGAGTTTATACTTTCTTTTCCAGAAAAATTCTCAAATAAATCTTGTTTTGAGGTAATTCACATGACCAAGGACATGTTTCTTATACTTGGATCACCAAATTTGGTTCATGGAAGTTTATTCATTGATAGCTTGTTTTCTATAATTGCTCTACCTCGTAATTTAATCTTTAAATTCTTATGTTTGTGGAAAACATATAAATTATTTGTGTTGCATATGTTGCATTTTTGCCCCCTTAATAATATCCAATTTTCCCAATGCACTATTCTAGCCTTGTGTTTCTTTTGTTTCTTTGTCCTCCCTGTTTGGTGCCAACAGGATTCTTTTTCAACATTATATGTGTTCAAGCTGTTTGGCTTACCCAAAAAAGTGAATGCAGGTTGGTTCTGGTGTTGGTTTGGTTGGAATTTGCCTATCCCACGTAAACGCTTCCAAGGTATGTTGTATCAAAATGATGTCCATGGCTTTAGAGAAGTGAGCTACCAGTGTGGGTTCAGAGAAATTACATTCTTTTCCAGTTATCCAAGACCTAAAATAGTAAAATTATTCCATTTTTGACTGATTCTGAATTGGTATATGGTATGGTTTGGAAAATTAATCACGCCACAAGTATATAATTGCCAAAGGCTTTTCTTGGGGAGCATTGTGGCTGTTGTGAAATGGTGTGGTTCAATGCGATGCTTGTTGGTTTCTCATCTCCATTGTTCTTGCACTTGATGAAGAAAAGCTACATGCAAATCCTTCTAGTGATTGCTCCTTATAGTTATTTTATAATTTTTATTGTTTTTATTCATTTATTTCTAATTCTAATAACTACTAAATTCTGTGTGGTATTCTAGGTAAAGCTTAGGGTGTAATCAAACCCATGACATATCTAACCAAGGGTTCTCTTCTCCTACTGGGATGTTAGATATAACATCATTTTTTCCTCTGCTGTCAAAATCTCGCATCTACATGATGTAATGTAGAATGGACCTAAAAAACTATGTATTCAGTGCAGGTTATATTAAGTGATGGTAACTTGTCAACTTTGGCTAACTTGAAGAATAGTTTGGAGTTGAACCGTTTGAGAGCTGACACCAGCATGCTGGAAAGATCCATCCAAGATCTAAATACAGTGAGTATGAGGGTATCTTCTTTGTGATCTGATAAGTTGCAAAATCGTATTACAGCTGCCATCTCTGTTGCTAGGCAGCCAACTGGTTTGATCATTTAGGCATTGTATATAATAGTTTCTCTTCAAGTTAAGATTGGATGTCATTAATCTATTATATGGAAAAAATTTAAGGAATTCTTGGGAATTCACATGTGATATGAAGCAATCAAATTGTGCCGGACCTGCCCCTTCCTTATGTTAATAATTCTTGTTTAAGCAACTAACTGAGTTAATTAGGTTGTATTAGCACATCATTCTCATAAAGTGAGGTATTGAAAGCTAATCAGTGGGTTGTGTAATAAATTTTTCAACTTTATTCTAATATATGCATAGTACATTGGACAGCCTTGAAATGTATAACTTGCTGAGATAGCTGAAAAGTTTTTGTTGCTTGCCTTGTTCATGGAACTTATCTGCGGAGTTTATGAGTCAAATTAATTTAGATCATGCTGTGTGAATTTAAACAGTTCACTTAGTTACTTTCAATCCAGTGGAAATTTAATAATGGTCAGAAGCATGCAATGGTCACAGTGTATGACTATACCTATCGCAGGCTTAAGCTGAAATGGTTCATAAATCCCAGGTGCAATGCATTCATCTTCCATGGGAATCTGCAACAACGAATGAACTTCAGGAGTTTATGCCTGACATTGTGTGAGTACTGGATTTATCTGCTAATCTACATTGCCTTTGTGCTTGTGCTTTTGATTAATTGTCGATATTTCACTATTTAAGAAATCTGATTTAGCTAACACTAGATCCATATGTCATGTAGTAAGTTTAGTTGCTGTGGGTCTTGAAATTGCAATTTATTGGCCTTTGTTAGTGGATTCATTGTAATGTATCCCCTTTGTCTTTTTACAGCTTGGGTGCAGATATAATTTATGATCCATCCTGCCTCCCATATCTTGTTCAAGTACTTGACATTCTTTTGAATAAAATTAAGACTTGTTGGCTGACGTCAAAAGATGCTAGCAAGGGCTCTCTACTGGATACTAATTATATTGATGCCAAAGGCTGTGGTGGTGGTGGTGGTGGTGGTGGAGGGGAAGTTCCCTACGCCTATGCATCAGATGGATTTAACTATAAATCTGCTGAAAGTGGAAGTGGAATTGAACTTGGTCAAGTTGAAGAACTTGATAATGGTGCTTCAATTGCTAGACAGAAGAAAAGCCCTGTGGCTTATATTGCCTGTGTAATTCGCAATATTGACACCTTCAATTGTTTTCTCCAACTTGCAGAGCAGGCTAACCTTACAGTCACCGACATAACTGAAATGCAAAGGCCATTGGATTTGCTTCCATACATGCAGTCATACAATAGGTCAAGTATACGGTTATTATGTGTCATTGGTAAATAAGTATTCCTTATAACAACTCTTCTCTTTCTATTGAATACTGTTTCCTTTAGTCTTTGTACCTTTAAAATTAATGTTACCGTTTGGGTTCTATGCATATGATTGGTAGACTGGAGTAATCCATATTGTTTAAAATGAACACTCCTTTTTTTTTTTCTCCGTTTAGATGGGTTATCATAAAAACAGTGTAAGTTTCCGTTAATAAAATAAAAGCTGAATTAGTATTTAATTAATGGGTACGTCTAAGGTATGTCCGTGTAAAAACGGGTACACTTCATTTGAGCTGTCATTAATTTGTAATTTTATCAGTTGAATGAATATTTTGTGGTCTGAATCATTTATCAAGCATATTAAGCATATTGTAGACAGAGTCCTAATTAACTGAGTTTTTAGCAGTCTAAGAAATTAAAAGTTGAGTTGAATATTTGTTAAAATTAAAGTGAAGGTACACAATTAAAATTTATAACTTCAGCTTTTTGAATTTATACTAAAAGCCGTTTTCTTCAGATTTTAGATTTTCAATATAACAATTATTTTTTTCATTTATACTTCTATCAATTTATAATAATTTTAAAAATTTTTATAGGCTAAAAATTATATATATATATATTTTATAATTTAATATTTAATTATTTTTTAGAATATATATTATGAACAAATAAAATTTGTAAATATTTATATATATTAATAACATAATATTTATAAATAATTATTTCATAAATTTTTTAATCATTAAGTTATCAAATATTTTAAAATCAATTATGTTATTAATGACATTCAAATTGCCGTTAAATGTCATTTAAATTATTCTTATTATTGGAAAATAATATATATATTTTTAAATAGTATTATAATCCTATATGTGTATGCGACGGAATAAGAAGACGGATCTGAATCCTTCTTTCACTAGAAAACAGAGGCGGTAAAAACATATGGAAAGAAAGAGAATCTACACTTTAAAATTATATATATATATATATATATTAGGAAAAAAATTAAATTCCTTATAGCTATTCATTCTAAGTTATTCCTTTTTATATATAAATCAAGATTTTATTTACTCACATTCAAATTAGGGCTTAGTTTCTCCAAAAATTGGGTTATGGAATTGAATCCTATTCCTAACTAAAGGTTTGTTAAGTTTGAATCCTAGCAGGAGAGTGATGGAAATCATTACTTACATCTCTCTGTGTCCACGTCTTGTGGGAACAACAAAAGAAAACAGAGCAACGCCGCCTAAGGAATGCGAAGCCATGGTCTAATATTCCCATTGACATCTTCACCTTAATCTACGATCGAATCAACTTCGAGGGTAAAATTCGATTTAGCTCTGTCTGCAAGAACTGGTACAGAATCCACACACATCTTAATACATATCCATGGCCAATGAATTGCAAGTCTTTCTCTCTTACTTGGGAATTAAGAGGACATCCTCTTGATAGAGTCTACTATCTTCAAAATCATGTACTTCTCGATAAATTCGACTCCCAATTCTTTGATGCAAATATTCTTGCTTCTAAACTAGATGGTTGCTCTTCAAAAATTGCATCACCCGGACCAGTTTTTTCTGCTATGATCCGTTCTTTCCAGAGATTATTATCACTCTGCCAATTCTTTGATGTAAATATTCTCGCTTCTAAACGAGGATGGCTGCTCACAAATTGCGTCACCCCAACTACTTTCTTCTGCTATAATCCTTTCTTAGCAGAGATCATTACTCTACCATATTTGGAGGCTGGCTCCAACCCAAGAGCAGCAATTTCTGCAGCACCAACTTCTGATGATTCTGTGATTTTTATAGTCAGTTGCGGAAAGAATTCTGGTGATAATAATGTGGTTATTATCATTAGCTTATATTATTGTCGGCAAACAGCTTTGTTCTAAGTAATGATTTAACAGAGTGCAGCGATGTGATTTACACAAAAGGGAAACTGTATTGTGTTTTTAACAATGGAGTTGTGGGTTATTTTAGCTTGAAAAATCATGATTGGATTATACCAAGTTCATCATCTTCATCGTTGAGCAAGCACCCACATAATTTTCATATAGCAGAATGTGAGGGGGAAATATTCATGGTAAGAGGGTATCATGAATATGTGCACTTTGATTTTTTCAGATTGGATGGGGAGAAAATCGAATGGAGGAAGGTGAATGATTTGGGAAATCGAGCTATATTTCTGAATCATGGAATAAGTTGGATTTCAGTAATCACAAGAGATGGAAATTCAAAGTTTACATTTGGCTCATTGGAATTTTATCAAATTTAAATCAGAACGAAAAATTATTAGATGTGTTAATGTGTATGGTTTATTATGTTGGCCGGAAAAGAAGATAGTTTTTTTTTTGGAGTTAATTAACTTTGCTTTTATTGAAGAAAAAAATTTTTTTTTTTCATTTCAAAAAAAATTATTGAACTATGTTTAATTAATTTTCGGTAACACATTAACTGTCTGACATGTCAGCTTTTCGAAAATGAAAAATAAGAGTAAAGTTGAGTAATTATTATCGATGAAACTAAAGTATTGACCCATTTTATCAAATATCATTTAATATGCATTTCAAATATCTTTTTACATATTTTTCTGCTTTATTGTAACTTTATAACTTTGCTTAGCACCTGAGAGGGAAAATAATAATAATAATAATCGAAAACTTTGCTTGCATTTGAATAATATATAATGTAAAGCCTAACCTTTGCATGTCGGTTTTTGTATCTTATTTTTGGATGCATTAAGCTAGCCCGTCCTGTTAGTGCTATTCAATATGTTAAAAAATATTAAAATTTTTAAAAAAAAAAAAAAAAGTTTCACCATTTTTTCTCTTTCACTATGAAAATCAAGTTTATTATCATTGCAAAAGATTTTTTTTTATAAAGTCCAAATATGCCATGTGTGAAAGAATAAGAGATGGGGCTTTTTTCCAAAAGAGAGTGGTTGAATAAAGTATTTTCCATTTTAGAGTAATAATTTAGAAAATTTTTATTTTAGAGTGTTTTGAAAATTATTTTTCATTTTAGGAGTGAAATTTACTGACGTCTAGTGAGATGATGAGAGTGTTGTCCACCTTTTTAATAATAAGTAGACAAGCTATCCGCTTTTACACATGGTGGAACAACATTTTTTCTTAAATCATTTTATTAAATCTCATATTTTACCTCCACACACATCATTCATATTGTTCAAGAACTAAAATCAATTGTTCTTCCAACTAAGATCAAAAAAATAAATATATTAAAATTTTATTAATATGGTTTAAAAAAAGTCCTATCCACCAATTGTGAAAGTTGACGGTTTCTATCCATGTTGAAGAGGTGGATAGTAGTCTCCTAAATATACCGTCCACAGTCAACAGCTCTTCTTTAGTAGCACATCAGCAAATTCGGCCCTAAAATAGGAAATAGTTTTCTAAAGACCATAAAATGGAAGTTTTCTAAATTACCTCTTTAAAAATGAGAAATACATTATCTAGTAGCTCTCTCTTTGGAGTTAATTTATATATTTGCAATAAAATTATAAAATTTTTTTCGTTTCAAAAAAATCACTAAACTATATTTTCGTTATACTAAAATTATTCCCACCAAATTTTTAGTAACACATCAGCAGTCACGTCAAATTTTCGGTGACACATCAGCCGCCGCGTTAAATTTCAAGTTACTCATATCGGAAAAGCTAAATTATAAAAAAAAAATCATAAATTTTGTACTTTATCACAATTATGTCTAATTTTTTTAAAAATTTGAGTTTAATTATATGCACTTTAGATTTTGTAATAAATCTTTTCTAGGATGAATTGTATCTCACTCCAAGTCTACATAGTAATGAGATGGAAAAATATTAAAATATAAAAAAATGACGTGGAAAATATGGTGGAACTGATATGGAAAAAAATTGTAATATGAATATATAAACCAAAACAGTATCGTTTTGCATTTCAAATTACTTTTACCATCTAAACTAAAACGATATTGTTTAACTAAAATAATGACAAATTATGTCATAACGAGATTTATTTTGAGAAAGTGAGATTTTAAAATAGAGATTTATGGATCTCTTTCAACAAATATAGTTTTCAAAACGATATCGTTTTAGTTTTTATACCTATGTACAATTTTTTCTACATTAGCTCTATTGAAATTTTTCACGTCACTATTTTATATTTTTAATGTTTTTCTATATTATTATCTGTAAGTTCGAAGTGAGATACAGTACATCTGATGCAAGAATTGTTACAAAATTTAAAATACATATAATTAAACTCAAATTTTTAAAAAATTTATCATGATTGTGATAAAGTATAAAATTTATAATTTTTTTTATATAATTTAATCTATCGAAAAACAACTTTAGAAAAACAAAAAAAACAATTGAGTAACTTTTTTTTTGGAATTAGTTAAATTGCTAACCTTCTCTTTTGCGAAAAAGCCCTAAGAGATAGGTAAAAGCTGTGGACCCACATGCAAAGTTAAACAGTAAGAAACATCCTCCCTTGTTCATTCTACATTCACTCAGTTACAGTTTATTTATTTATTTTTTTTCTGAAGAAAAAAAATGTAGAAAAAGAAGAAAATTATTTACCAGGGTGGGAGCTTGAGGACTTATTGCTATAAAAGTGCCTTTTTACGTTAGCCTCTATATTTTTTATGATTGCGAAAAAAGAAAGATCTGATAGCAATAATTTGATTTCTTTGGCAACATTGCTATTATTTGTTGTCCGTTTCATATATAAATATAATCGTTTTACAGGATCGCCATGTGAATATGTCTTGTCTTGATGTTAGAATTGGACCCCGAATCCTCTCACAGTGTTGCATTGAAATTGTCGTAGTCAAAAAAAATTTTGAAGGAAACAAACACATGAATGTAAAAGTTTTGGAAAAACAGGAGAAAAGAAGCAAATTCAAAAATTACCCACTTAATAATACCGGAGGATTAATTAGTTTAGTTACTATTTGATCTACCATACATACATATATGACATATATAATAATTCTCAATCATCAACTTCATTATATATTCTGTTCTCTTAAAAAAAAGGCACTCAACCCCCACCAGCACATCCACTTTTTTGCCTAGGGATTCTAACTTCAACCTTTGTACAATTTCATGGTGCTTTTGTTAATTATCTTCAATTACACCAATGATTTTGATTTGATTGCCACATTTATAAAGCAGAAGATTGATCATACACACCAATATACCTATCCAATCTCTTCTGCACATTTATTCAAACAAACTCTCTCTCCAATTTCTTAGCTAGGTTTCCATTTGGTCTTTTTCTTCATAATTTTGATCCATATCTTTCAACTCTTCAGAAGAATTCAATGATCTATGTGCATAGAGAGCTTATGTCTTCTAAAGCTGTTCATGGCATCCTTCTTTAGTAATTAATACTTCACCTTCATACTTCGTGTATATATTACTAAACATCTCACAAATATATTTAAAGTGTCTAGTTGATTGTGTGCTACACAATAAAAATAATCATCTTCTTACATTTGCTATAAAGGTAAAATCATACATAGTGCAGAGATAATTACTTAAACTCAATATTTCATCTTTCCAAGAATAAACGCTATTGACACTTAAACTAGAACTCACGTGTCTTCATATAAAAATATTTATAAACAGATTTCATACATGAATTATTATACCAATTCCATAGTTTGACTAGTGTACACGATGTTATATTAAATTATGGATCGGAGCTAAAAAAGGATGGAGATAGGGAACATATGATCTAGAGGAATGACTGATTTGAAAGGTTAAATGTAGATAAAGTTTCATCCATGGCCCCATTAGAGTAGAGAGAACATACTCGGCATTAATTATGATTAAAAAAATTTCTGATATTTTATTATATTAATACAGAGTGCAATTTTAATAAATTAAATATTACAAGCAGAGGCAAAGACATGGAAGAAGAGGGCTCGAATTGACTAAGCAATTATGCATGATTAGTACAGGGAGATGCTCTAATGAATAACCAAAACAAGCAAAATTTTCTAAATAAGACCAACCATGACAATTAAACGAAGCTAACAACACTAAGATGAAATCGGAAGAAACATTTAGTTGAAATGCCCACATTTTGGTAATAGTTGAAAGGCAGAAAAGAAAAAAAAAAAGGAAAAATTAAAATTACAAAATAAATCAGGACAAAAAAAAAAAGAAAGAAACTTTTTTTTTAAAAAATTTAATTATTCATCATACACTCTTCTTGAATCCTACCTAGCATCTGATACACAGCTGTTGCAATCTCATCCACTGAACTCAGCCTACAGTCATCTTCTACCTGTATTAAAATCAGATTTATACATATATATTCATATACCGAATTATAATAATTAAAAATTATTTTTAAAAATATAATTAGATTTATAATAAATAGATAGGGATTAATTAAAATTTTCGATTAACTAACCTTGACATTGAAAGAATAAAGCACAATTTGCTCAATTGTTGTGACATTTAGGTGAAGGATAGTGAGACGCATAGTGTGCAATCCAGAAACGACCTTTAAAAGCTGCTTTGGGCGCCGTTTTGATCTTATTTTGAGGTTTGCGTGACTTTCCACCATGGTTACTTCTATATCAGCTATGGTTGACTGAGTCGCACTACTCACTGGTTCGTTCACTGCTGTCGCTGAGTTCTCGCTGCGAGTCGAACTCGTCGAGTACTGCGGAAATGTAAAAAATTCAGAGAAAGGCAGCGAATCAGAAGCATGATGAGGAACGCCGTCGGACTTTTCTTTTATTTCTTTCTGTCCGCCGACTGATTGCAATCGTTGCTCCAGTTCTTTCACGAAATTTATCGCGCCTCCTATTATTGACGCCTGATCTCCCTATAATGAGATTATTTATCATAATTTGACAAGTTTAGTGATCATTCTTTTTTATTGACTGTACTAATTCGAAATAAAATTGAAGAATTACCCGCTGAACGTAGGATTCGGGCATTAGAGATCGGAGAACGGAGAGATACTCATTCATCTGCTTTCTTCGATTGCGCTCCACTGCAATGTGAGTCATTCTCTGATTTTCAATTTCTTCTTTGTTTTTTCTGCTCCTGGATCGGCGTCTCTTGGGGCGAGCAGGCATGGTAGATGATGAGTCCATTAACAGATGAGGATGATGATGATCGGTTAAATCGGAAGCAGTAGGAGGATTAGTTGTTAATCCATCGGCATTGTTAGCATCTGGAGATGGATTAATTTGGAGCATTTCACTGAAATGAGGGAACACGGAAGAGTTAGTAGACCAATTATCAGCATGAAGGAAATGATTTTCTGTTTGGTTGTCGAGAAAATTGTCGAAAGAACCGGATTTCTCTTCTGCAATGTTTTCCAGCAGGCTAAGATCATAGCTACAATTCGCTCCTAGTAGACCGTAGAGTTCTTTGGTGGAGTGACTGAACAGGTCTTGTTGATAAACAACGGCCTCAAGAGCCATTGATCGGTAATCACTGAATTTCTTTCACTTTCTCTCTTTGTTATTTAAACGAGAAACATAAAGAAAAATTGAAAAAGAAACTAAAAGAAAAAACCTCTAAAAGAGAGAGAGAGTGTTTTGCTTTTAGAGTGATGTATGGATGAATGCAGAATCTGAGCTTTTTAAAGACCTTGTTGCTCTAAAGGAATTTCTACAGGATCTTTTGCACGTGAAATAGTATTCAATTTTTATGAATTAAATTCTTCCTTTCTTTTTCAATATTTTATTTGTATGTCTACATTTATAAAAATCATTAATCATTCTTATTTTTACTCTATAATTTACATATATTTTTAATTAATTTAATGTATTGAAGTATATGCGTAAACTCAACTATAAATTAATTAATTTTTACTTTATAAATATAAAATAATTTTTTTAATAGAGCAAATTACAGTTAGATATAACCCTTTATAAAATTAATAATGAACCTCGATAAAATTGTCATTTGAGATAACAATTAGATAAATATGAACTTTACTATACTATCTGTACTGCAATTTCAGTCTTTGGTAACAATTAAAAACCCTAAATACTCATAAAAAGACATTAGACTATATATAAAATTCTAAAGAATTCATGTAAAAATATTTTAAATATAAAAAAAATTATATAGTATATTATACTGCAGAATTTGAAATTCATATAGTGCCGACTATTTAGTGCTGGTTTTTTAAAAGTTGAGTTCTGATTGTCAAAACTAAAACATCAGTAGAAATTATGAGTAATTTATTCTTTTTAATATGACAACAAATTATTAATTTAGTCGATATATAAATAAACAAAATTATCAGTAATTAATTGACTGAAAATTAGACTCAATCAATGGAGACAAAACTTCATGTTGATTGTTAATGATAGAGATGTATGTGAATTTTTCTTTGTTTCCTATTTTTTTCTACGTTCTCTTTGACTGAAGTATGAGCATATATGCTTGGTGCATTGCGGTGGCGGACGTCCTTGATTCCAAGTTTTGGAGGATCGAAATACCAATAACAATTCTGAGATAGATAAATATATTTTTTAATTATATTATATATGTAAATAATTTTCAATTTTTTTTGGGTGGCAAATATTAAAATTACATTAAAATATTTATAATAAATTTCGACATAACTCTTTCCAAAAACTAGTTTAAGAGTAGAAAATTGTTCATCTATTATAAGTTCTATTAATTTTTTTATACTTAGCCGATGTGAGACTTCAACATTCATTTCTCACGCCAGATCCGCTATGGAGATACAACACAGCAGGGAGTTATTTGGAGTGTGAAAGTAACAAATTGTACTGCTCACAGACCATAGTTCTAATACCATATAAAATTCAGTAAGTAAATTGGCTTAAGCCTAACTTTTTCCAAAAATTAAAAGTAGATAATTGTTCAAATCAATATAAGCTCTATTAATTTTTTATTTCCTGACGATGTGAGACTTTAATATTCACCTCTCATATTCAAACTTGTTGTAGAAGTATAACACAATAAGAATTATCTAAAATGTAAAAGTAGCATATCATTCTGTATGTAAATTATGATTCTAATACCATATAAAATTCGGTATAAATAAATAGACTTTATTTTAACTTTTTTCAAAATCTAATTTAAATGTAGAGAATGTTGGAGCATTATAAATTCTATTAATTTATCATATTAATAATTTATAAATTAATAATTTATTACATTTTCTCTCATCACTGGCTAACTACGTGGTGTTTAGGGTTTTATTGGAAGCTCTCATCACTGTCAGAATCTCTGCTATGGCAGACTTTTTTTTAAAAATAAAATTATTTTATGTTTTTTTAATGTTAATTTTCACAAATCTCAAAACTCAAAAAGGAGCCAGGGGTCGTACCTCCGACCGTATTATTACCAAATGACTATCCCTTTTTCCATAATGCCTCTTTCTGTGTGTCTCTGTGCCTTTCACTTTCTCATTTCTCATCTCTTTGTTTCTTTACTTTGAGCTCATCTTTCCCTCCATACTTTGGAGAGTTTATGGCTTTTTTCATTTTCATATTCTAATCCAATTCATCATCATTCGGTATTATTATATCAATTCATCCTTTTCTTTTCTTTTTATTCTCATAAATTTGTCTCTCCATAATTTTATATTAAATATTACTATACCTAATTAATAGTTTAGAGCTTATAATTCAAGGAAGACGAGGAAGTGTCTACCAATAAACTTGAGTTTAATGTTGTGGTTATAATAAAGAAATATGTAAATTATACCAACTCAGTACCTCAAATTATTTGTAACACAAAAGTATTTTAATTTTTATTTTGTAACTAAATAGTATTTATGTATTCAGCTATTAGACCTTATTTCGCATTGTGTTTGGAAAAAACGTTTTTCGAAAAAAAATTTGTATTTTTAACTTTTTTTAGTTTTGAAAACTGTTTTTCGTAGATACTGATAAATATATGTTTTTTTCCAAAAACATATTTGAAAAAAAAATAATTCATAAGAAATTAAAAAAATTAGTCAATTAAATTAAAAAAATTTAAAACTTTCTTTTAGAATATTCAACAATACACTCAAACATCTCCTTAGTCATTCTAACATACGTATGATATGAAATATCTAGATAAATTTTAATAAAAATAGAATTAGTTGTAATACCCAGTCAACAAAATTGAAATTTATCTAATGTGAATATTATAACTAATTTTATTTTTATTAAAATTTATCCAATGTGGATACTTTATATCACACTTATGTTAGGAAAACTAACAGTTAAAAATGAAAGTAATATTTAGTTACAAAATAAAAGTTGAGGTATTTTTGTGTTATAAAATAAAAGTTGAGGTATTTTTGTGTTACAAATAATATTTGAGGTACTAAATTGTTACGATTTACATAATTTGAATACTTTTGTGTTACAAATAATCTTTTAGATACTGACTTATTACGAGTTATATAATTAGAATACCATAGGTGAAATTTACCAATTTACCGTCGGACTCCTTGTTATTTCACCAAAAAGTCGATGCAATGAAATTAAATACTGAGCTTTAATTAACTAATAGAGATATCCTCAATGCAACCCAAAAAAAATAGAGATATCCTTAGAGATAACTAAATATAATGAAGTAGTTTTTAATAACAGAGCTTAAAAATTTGAGAATCTTTTTTTCATCATTAGATATAAATCTAAGGCATGACTGTGAGCTATTGGTGATAAAAGTCTCTTACAGAATAAGGATCTTCTCTTGGATGCGGATGTTCTAAAACTCCATTGTCCTAGACCTAAACTCAAACCAACTCTATTCAGGTGGTGTGCTCCTCTAGATCTTGTTAAATGGAACACAAATAGTTTATCTCTCAGAAAACCAAGGCCCAAAGGAGTGGAAGGTGTTTTTCGAGATTCTACAAGTAATGTTCTTTGTTTATTCTCTACGTCATATGGTACTATGGACTCTAATGCAACAAAAGTGGTAACTATTAGATATGCTTTTTAGATTACAATAGAATGTAAATCTTTCTTTTTTCTATATATTATTTGTGAATTTGATTTCAACAAATATAATTGTTTGGCTTTCTACATAAGAGTGTCCAAAACCCTAGGAGCTACATCAGGAATTTTGTTTTGTTGAAATGTATAAACAATATTTTGGTTTGACCTTATCTATTCGCATAAGAAGAGAAAACAATTGTTTGGCTAAGCAAAGGGTTTCAAGGTTAAATAATTTATAGTTTGGATCTAGCTTAGTCTTGTGATATCCACTATTCTTTTGCTACCTAGGTCATGGTCTAGCCGCTTCTCTTAGTTTCCACGGTCTTGCATGAGGCTATTCATGTATTGTTTTGAGTTGTATTTCTTTTTACTGATATATTAGTTTTAATTTTGAATCATTCTCAATATGATTTTACTCCAATTTTTAATGAAATTAACATGTTCATAAAAAATATATATATATATATAACCTAATATAACTATATCTCGCCTATGAGTTAATATATAAATCAAATTATAAACGTAAGACTAATCTTCAACTAACAAAAATTGTACCAATATATTTTTTCTATAATGTGTATAAGATCAATATAAAATAAAAATATTCCAAATTAATTCCCAAATATATGTAAAATGAAGGTTTCATAGTCAACTCCACTAATTTCTAATTAAGCATATATTTATAGGTATTAATTATTTCCTATGAAATAAAACAAAAAGACACTCATTTTCACCCAACCGATCTAAACTACATATATATTAAAGAATGATTAGACCCATCTGGCTCTAGTTTGAATGTATCAAATATATGGTTGTTTAAGAGATATGATTACCATTAAGTCTTCATAAAAGAGTTCAAAATAATCAAAATTTGGATTGACCCCAACAAAGTTTTCCTTTTGAGTTTTTGTTTCTTCTCCAATCTTAATTACAACTCATATAGCTGAGGCCATCGTCTCTCTCTTTCAATTTTTTATTTTTTTTAAGTGGGTTGGCCATCTTGTCTCTTTTGAATGTATATTCTTAAGAAATAAATCAATAATATAATATATATATATATAGACAAAAAAAATATCAATTATTAAATACTATATATTATATAACCCTTTTTCTAATTTAAAAGAGAAAACCTAAGAACATATTACATATATATATATATATATATATTAAGTACACAGAGAGAGAAGCAACGTGATTGGAAAGCAAAGAGGGTATGGACTGAAATGGTGTTCTTGGCTGCAATAGCCAACAACATTCCCACCCATACCCCTTTTAGCTTTCCTGTCACGTTGCTTCTGATCTCTCTTTGTATCTTGTTTGTAAACTTCTTATATATTGAATTAAATTCTCCATTCAGATACTGAAAGAAAAAAATTAGAAAATATATGATCATATCTTATGATAAACCATATCTTTCCAATCAAATATTTATAAAACCAATGTCATATTAGCTAGCTGCACCATATTCATAAATTTATCCAACAACAACATTTTTTACTAAAAGAGAAAAGACACAGCCAGTATTTAAATCTGATCTATACTCTCCACAAACTATTTAATTAGCATTTTCATACATTTTTTGCATTGAACCCTGTAATTAATATAATATAAAAGTATACAATATAATCTTTGCGTTATACTAATATAAATCATGAGGATAATTTTATCAATCATAATTTTATTGGTGAATCGCTAGTCAATAATAAATGTTAATTAGATTTTAAAAGATATTTAATTTGGTCCATGAAAATATAATATTTGCATGGATTAATTGAATAAACCCTGTAAATAGACCGAAGAAATATTTCATGCAAAAAAAAAGATAGTATCTGTAAATATCAAGTAGGTAAATTCATTCTAGTACTATTTATTAAAGTGGCAATTGAGACTAGGTCGGTAATTAATCTTTTAGACCATACTGATCCTATGAAGAAATAAACCATTTTTCAAGTAACGTTAAGAGTAGTTAGAAATGTTAATTATTGACTATTTATGCTTAATCATGCATATATGTTCATAATATATATCCGTGGACTGATCTTAATTTTAAAAAATTATTATTTTATTAAGATAATTAAAACGATAATGACTTTTAATTAATAACAGGAAAATAAATATTTATATTTTGATTTTAGGGGTCGAACAAGCACATTTGGCGACAAATGTTGCATTGCCCAATTTGGCGACGGCATATTTATATTACTAGCGAGGGTGTATCCGATGTTTCAACGAGCTTAATGCCTACACCTACTCATTCTCCCATATATAATTGGCGACGAAATTTACATATTTTGATTCCTCGTTACCTTCTATCTCTAAGGCGACACATTCCTGTAGTTTTTTTTGTTTTAAATTTCAAGAGCATATGTCTTATCAACAATTTATCTTTAATTTATTTTTTTTAATTTAAGGAATAAGTCAACCTTATTACTTAGGTCAAATTTTCAAATTAACAAAATCTACTTGTTAATGAATATCTTCCCAATTAGCTAGCAAATAACCTCTAAATTAGGGTTTTGGTGCGGCTTTAAGTTGAAATGCGATGGATATATATATATAAATCTGCCGTATAGAGATGGGAGTCGGCATGGGTAATTAAGGAGATGGGGGCCAATTAACCACTGATGCAGAGATACAGATTCGAAATTTATCTGCAATTTTGTCATTATCAGTCCAAAATCCATAAGAAAACAAAACCTTTTCAAGGATTTAGATTTTCTTGTTGCTAATTCGGATGTGAAAAAAAATATATACTAAACCCTTAATCTTGGTCTATTTTAGGCTTTGTCTCTTGTGTGTATCACAGCTAGCTCTCCTTTTATTTATTTATTTATTTTACCAAAATATGCTTATTTATCCTATCCATATTTCCATCTATAAATTAATCTAACTACCAATAGCCTATATATATATATACAAAAAATTACGATCAATTTCATTTTGAAAATATAAAAATTTACATGAAATGTACTACATTAACGTATTACATTTATGTTTCCGAAAAAATTGTGTTATTTATTGTTAGAGATAATTTTACATCAGAAGTTTAAAACTTACAATAAGGGCTCATAACAGTAATAAAATTAACTTTAAATTGGTTTAAATCATTTTGAAGTAATAATAAATTCATGTCTAAGCCCATCGAATTCATTATATATATATATATGGATTAAAAATGAGGAAATATATGAAATTTATGGTGGGCTATATGATGTTTTAGTTCATATTTGTAGTTAAGGATTAGTACACGTGTTGCTTCAAAAGAAAATTGGATTAGCATAATGACTGAATTATATAAGTCAAAATATTATATTAATTATGGCAATTTTATAATAATAATAATAATAATAATTATTATTATTATTATTATTATTATTATTATATATATATACATGTTCCCATAAGTTGGATACCAATTATTGTTCGAAATTGAAAGGAACAAGCTAGAGTGAATGTACTAAACTATGTGTTCCACAATACCACAAAATATAAGAATTCTTATTGGTTGGTAGGCTATATGTACACCTTGAGAATATGTGGAAGTACGTTATTTGTTGTCTTTTTTTTTTTCGAAAAAATAATTCTTTTTTTTTCTCTTGTGAAAAGGACTAATGCATGCACTATACAGTTTTCAACAATAATATTAACAAGTTAAACACTATATATAGATATTTTAGCAAAAAAAAAAAAAACTAGGTTTCTTCATATATAAATTCAATTAAGACATGCATGCATTTTCAAAATAAATAAATAAAATAATTGAAGGTTCCAAATATTAATAAAATTAGGCTTTCACCCTGAATCATGCAGATTTTCATGCAATTGTGTTTGCGGTGAAGCTGCCATGAAAACACTTGATAACACCTGGTCTGGTATCACACCATTTTCCATAGTTTCTGAACAAGACAATTCTCCGAAATGTACTTGTAGTAGCTATGATTTTGTATTTTCTTGCTGTCTTGCCATCTAAAATTTTTTCTATGGGCAGCAAAATTCTGACTTTCTTCTCTTCGGTTTCATTAACTTACTCATGATTCAATACTAAATAAATAAAAATTTATATAATAATTAGTGACTGTAAAATTATTGTTATATTAATGAATTTTTTAGAAATGTGGGAGGTCTCAGTTCGAGTTTCTTTATCACTATCTACCAATGTTGATAGGAATTTAATACATTTACGATATGTGTTAGGGGATGCATATTATGCCTCCTATTTAACCGAAAAAAAATACATATGGATAAGGAATTTGATAAATGTGAAACTGAGAAAAACTAATTATAATTAAGGAAATTAGTGAATGAAAAAGACTCATCACTTTTGATTCACTGATCATGTGATATTATGTGGGGTCTTTGATGATCCTATGATATATTCCTTCGATAATTCAGTAGGCTGTTTTGGACCAAAAGAAAAAGCAAATAAAGAACAACAAAAGCAGCAGCAGTTTCATAAACAGTTTGTGAGAAAGATAATTCCATTAATTGAACCAGACCTCGATACGTCTCTATGTTTCAGTACAAGACAATAACAATATATTCAACAATGACATAATTAATTTCAAAAGTTAAAAATAAAAAATAAAAAATATTTTTGTCCCAATAAACTGGCAAAATCATTGTCGTCTAAAAGCTTGATCAAATCTATCTATTATTGCCTACAATTCTTTACCTTACCTACCCTACTAATTATATATATATATAGATTTTATTATTTCATATATATACCCTTTGATTCATTATTATGAATCTAACACCAAAAAGTTTGGTTCATCTATATCCTTCCAATGATAATTTTCTCAAGGTTTGGGTATCTCTAGGGATTGATAGATACCCTTTTCTTAATTTCTAAGGCACAATAATTTTCTTTGGTTTTCAAACTAAATTTTGAGATGCACTCATATCTAGGGTTTGAGTGAATGAGCTTTATGTATACTGTAAAGTCACTTTAATTTGTTTGGTGCATTGAGAAAAGGTGGCCAACAAGAAAGTGAAGTAATAAAATAAATGATGCAGGGGTAAGCTTAAAAAGATTGTCTATATTCATATGTGTGAAAGGGACAAAAAGGAATTGGAGAATAAAATGATCATTGTGGATTGTTTTAACTGTCTTTCTTACCTTCCACTGTATATTGATTATGTTTATAAGTATGATTGCGGATAGTTTGATCGATTCCATTCTTTTGTTTAATTTTAATATTAATAATGGAATCGATGCAAAAAAAAGAAATCAAATAAAATCAAATATTCATGAATTATATTGAATTTATGAAGCCGGGTTCTTGTATGTGTACAAATCTCAATAGGTGAGCAAGTTGGTCAAAGTTCAAAAGTGGGTGTACTATGTATATATATGCAGTGCAGTAAAAGTTTTTTAGGTATAATAAATCTATTACACTAAGTTAATTATAAATAAAAATATATATTTTATTTTTTTATTTTTAAATCAATTAATAAAAATAATTAAATATAAAACATTATATAATTATATTAGTTTACATGTTAAATCTAATATACCTCTAACATTAACTAATGCATGCAATTGCAAATGCATGCAAAAAATGCTTATAATTAGGGAAGTGGGATCCATCAACTTCGAGAGCTTCAACATTTATTGCAATACATTCTTTTTTTTTTTTTTTTTTTGACATGACATAAAGAAAATTTGTCACTCTCATATTTGGATGAGCACCTTCCATTATTATCCGTACACGTGGCAATAATATTACTGTTTAGAGAAATGTTTGTCCACACAGTATGGTTATAATTTAATACAACATAAAGAGAGTCTAAGCAAGAAAATATGTACTCAGTTAATGGATTGGATTGTCAATCTACAATTCCCTAGTTTACAGGGATAAAGATTTACAATTGGCTAGAATGTAGCCAATTATAATGGATATTTTAATAATTTTCTATTAATAAATAAGGATAATAAAGTAATTAGATAATTTTAAGAATAAAAATGTCCATGAAAATTTTCTTAATTATTTAGAGCTTAAACTAAATAATTTTTTTTCTCTTAAAGAAATTTTGAACAAGAAACTGTTAAGAAGATGCAGAGTTGTCATTGCACTCTTACCTAAACTAAATAAAAATTTTAGCATGAAATTCAAAATGCATTCTCTCTCTTCATTTAATTTTTATTCTCTCTATTATTGGTCAAATAAGAAAATATATAGATATTTGTGTCTACAACTAAAGACATTTATATCGTTAATTTATTTTAAAATTAAATTTGAGACAACTTAAAAATACAATTTTATTATTTTATTTAAGGCCATTTTAATCTATTTCATTTTTTAAAAGGAAAAAAAAAACTCATTTCAACTTAAATCAATGAATCAGACCGAAGATTAGAATTGCACGTGGCTCAAAAATTAAGTTTAAAGCAAATTGATTATTGTAAAGGTATTTTCAAACATAATTAAATATTATCTTTTTTTAGAAAAAAAAAATCGTCCTCTTTAGATCTATTTGAGACCCAACTTTTAATTTGCAACATTTTTTATTATTAAATTTTTTTTTCTTTTCTTCCCTTAAAAAATCTCACAACAAATTAAGTATTCAATTTATAATCAA
Source organism: Balakata baccata (assembly GCA_949630135.1). NCBI lineage: Eukaryota > Viridiplantae > Streptophyta > Magnoliopsida > Malpighiales > Euphorbiaceae > Balakata > Balakata baccata. The sequence continues at coordinate 82,769 of CATIWF010217184.1, forward strand.
AATAAAAAAAATCATAAGTTTTAGGATAAAGTAATTAGAATTAGAAGTTGCATTGTATAAAACACAAAAATGGAGTTTTAATATAAATAATAAAATAGTCTTTAAATCAACGTGAGAATATAACTTGATAAAAACAACATTTAACTTAATTATTGGACTCAATTGAACTAATGGACAGAAAATCTGTTATTTACATGGTTTCATATGTAAAAAACTGATATTTTTCGTACCATGACAAGTTTTTTATCTTATAAAAAAATTAATTCATAAAATGCAATGATAATTTTGTAACTTTTATTGTCTTTTAAGAAATTATTTTGGACAATAAATGATTAACTTAATGAAGATAAAACAAAATTTAAAATCAAAATTTATTTGAGAAGTTTGAGAATGATGTTTATTTCATATCATTAGCTTCTTACAATATAATTTATGGCTAACACATCATTGATGTTTTCTATTTTACATTTTTATTGTTAAAATATTGTGTGTGTATATAAATATATGTTTACTGTGGCAAAATAAGAAAAGTTAGAGGGCATATATCCCATGTATTTAGGTGGAAAAACTTTTCTAAATATTGCTAAAAAGGTAAAAACATGAAGCATAATTATCAATCTTGCAAATTAGTTAGGTTTTAGGGTTTAAAATTCTGAAATCTACTTAGTTGAATCCCTTACTTAAAGAAGCACAAATCAACTTTTGATTTACCTTTTTTTTTTCACAATGCTCTAAATATTCTGATTAATTTCAAAATTTTGTTATTATGTTTTAAATTTATTGTAAATTTACGTGAGGCGGATTACAATAAAGGGCTTACCGGATTTTAATTACATAGTTTTTAAATTTTATGTTCTTTTAAAAAATGAAACAAATAATTCATTTTTGGCTTTGTATTTTTAGATTTAGATTTTTTTAATAAATTTTTTGGATCAAAACATGATTTATTTTTAAAAAAAATAATAAAATTAATGTAAATATATAAGAAAAAAAATTATATATGTTGGGTTGTTTTGTTTCATTTTTAATGAAAATAATGGAATCATATTTAATAAAAATTCGACGAAAAATGAGAATTATTTATTAGATCAATATGAAAAACTATGAATATTTAATAATGAACAACAGTATAATTGTGAAAATCTAAAAAACCAAACCCTAGCTAGAAGCAATTGAAGAGACCCACGGGACTGATTAATGGGGTTACATAGAAAAATTAAGAAATATATAGGAGGTTAATAAAGTAATTTTAATTATATTATCTTAATTAATTAGAATTATTAATTATATCCAATTATATTATAGCTAGCTCGATTGAAGCTGAGTAATCATCACATTATTGTGCTGTGTAGCAAACAACGGGCGCAGCCCATAGACCACTTCTTGACAAAGTTAGAGTGGTTTTTCGAATTTAATTTAAAAAATTTATACAAATTAATTTGATCCCTAAGTGCGACGGATATTGTTTTTGTACAGTCGCTAAATACTTTTCTTATGCCAAATTTCTCAAGTAAGAATATCCAGACACTAAAAACCATCGTTCCATATAAATCAAAACCCTCTCGTTTCTCAATGTTCATTTTCCTAAGCATAGCTTTTGCTTTTCCATAATTTCTATATGGATTTAATAATTATGATTTTACTATTAATCCTTCAATACGATTTTATTATTTAAAATTAATTCTATTGCAATTATAAACTATTTTTCTATTCTTAAACTTTCTATGCGACATTGTTTTGACCATCTACTTGGACAATTGAAATTTTTAAATATTGAGATTCTTAAATTTTTTTTTTTTTTCGGGAAATGGCGTAGTCAGCATTTGAGACAGTGTGGAATCCTGTTTGGACTTTGGCGGAGGAGAGTGGCGAAAACGAGGGCGGTTCTATTCGTCGTCGTTTTCTTGGCTTGTTTTCCTTAATTCTTTGAAATTCTCGATGATCTGATTCCGAACTGAGCTTTGCCGTTTGTGTTGAATGCTTTGATCAATTTCGAATAGGAATTTTTTGAAGACTGACTTCATTCAGATGGTGCAATTTCTTTTACTTGTTTTTGAATCTTCAAGTTTTGCTCTTATCTTGCTTAGGTTACCGTTGAACTTAGAGGAGGCAACTGATTAATGCACTGTTGTTTTTCTCTGTAATTTTTTTGAAAGCATTGACCTTCTCTGTCCACCTCTGATCAAATACTTTGCGCTTCTGCGGAGATGCAACGATTCTATAGTCCTTATCATGCTCAGCGAAGATTTGGCAGTTTTCAGCGTTTGTGATTATGACATGTTTTTCTTATAGAATATTGGTTCAGATTATATAATCGAGTGGAAATGGTTCGAGAACTGGATTTTGAACCATCAATACATGTCGGGGAGCTTTTAGGAGTTTGGCATGTGCGGGTCTAATCTATGATTTCTTTCTTTTTTTTTTATATCAAACAAAAGAAACATCAAATAAATATTTTTAGTTATACTAGTCATTCTCTTATACTTACTTTAAAATCAAAATTACACAGTGCAAAGGGGTTGACTGAAATCCACTTCCTCCCAAGAGATTTGAAAGCTCATAAGATTTTGTGAAAAAGAAGATTCTGACATGAAATTTTCAGGTTAAGACTAATTCCCCTAAGAAATATTATGTGCGACCAAATGCTGGCGTTCTCTTGCCAAAATCCACTTATGCTGTTACAGGCAAGCTTTCTCCATTTCATTTTGGGCGATTTGTTGAAACCATTTAGTATACATTGCTTGCACAGGCATGTGTGATATACATATAATTGTTCCTTATTCATTGATAAGATTTTGTGAGAAAGAAGCTTCAAGTGAAGTACTTTTTCTTGCCATTACTCTTATTCTTGCTAGAATTGGCTATGCTTTGTCCTCGTTTTATTGAAGTTCTTAATTAATTTTATCACTACAAAATATAAGAGATATATACTGGGAGATCCTTAATTTCATGAAACTTGTACTCTCATACCTACTAGGTACGTAGCAGGCTCTCTTGACTGCCTCTGAAGTCTGGATGTTATTACAAATTAAGGGTATGATATGTAGGCCTTGTTTGAATTACCAGACATATGCAATGGAGGCTAGAAAAGCTGTTTATAAGTTGTGTGTTTTCACACTCTTAATTAGCTGCCTGCTTTCTTTCTCAGTATTTTTTTCCCCATTCTGCGCGTCGACATGCATTTACTCTTTTTGTGCATATAATTTCTTCTCTTACGAGGTGTTGTTTTGAATTTTGATTGCCATGGGTCAATGTTAATGTAGTTACTACGCAAGCTTCAAAGACAGTTCCTCCTGATGAGATCGATGTTGTGCAAAGACAAGTTCTTCATCCAAACCACTGTTATTCCTTTTCGGATGACTGACCAAGTCATAGCAAGTGATCATAAGGTCAAAATTTAGCTTGTTTAGGTTTAACTTTTCTGCATTTGGAATAGAAATAGGATTCCTATTCCAAATTTAGATTCTCAATATTCTAGAATTCCAATTATGATATTTGAAATCCATTTTCTATTTTTTTTCAATAAAATATTTTATATTCCAATAATATCAATGGACCTATTTTTTTTCAATAAACATTTTAATAGTTATAAAACGTATAACTATGAAAAAAACAAGGATGATTATGGAAAATAGTAATTTTTGAATTTTACTGTCCTCACTTATGGAATTATATGACATAGAAAAAAAAATATTACAATTCCAAACCACCAATTTAAGAATAGGATTCCATTAAAAGTATCTTTGATGTATTTTATTTAGCAATAAACCCCAAGCTTCTTTCTCTCTAAATTTTTTTATTTTATTTTTCTAGTCATCATCTTCCTTAAGCAAGGAGAAATATTTTTTGTCATTATTGGCTTCAAATCATTCATCTACGTCTCTTTTTTATATCAATTTATTTTTAAAATAAATGGTTATTCTATATATCTATATTTTTATTTTGTTTGTTTTGTTATTTATAATTTTATTGTTTTTGCTGTGGCGTTTGGTTTTATTGTCTTATTATAACGTCTTATTGCGACGTTTTTATGTTCGAGTGATTCTGGAAGGCGAAATATTTTCGATTCAACAAGGATAACAAATCAGATTATGGTCGTCAGTATGTTGCAGAATTGAAATCATATGTATTTTAGTCACTATAGTATTATTAAATTTACATATGTTAGGCTAATTTATTATGTTTTTAATTTTGATGCTATGAATTTTTTATTATTTTATCTTTTATTATTTTTAATAGATTTGTATATATATTTATCGATTTATTGCTAGTTTGAATAAGTAACATTATTTTTATTGTAAAAAAAAAAAAAAAAAGAATAGGATTCTCCTTGTGTACTAAACATGACGTAACCCCCTTCTTTCACTCCCCTTCTTAATTGGCAGTTTAAGAAAGATGGTTACAAGTTCATTGAAGAGTAGAAGATGAGAGTGGCACTCATTAGCCCTCTGGAGAAGGATGCTGAGATGCCTCAACCAGAGCATGCATTGAAGTATAAACAATTAAAGGCTGTGACAGAGCTGAAGTTATTAGTTGAGGAGATGAAGTCAAAACTAAATCTACTTGAATCAAAGCTAAATGATGAGGTTAGTCTCTCTCTGCTTCTAATCCAAAATCCAGGATGATTTGTTGAAAAATTAAAATTTCTTGCATGAAATTACATTCTTGTACGTTAGCTCTGGTATAGGAAGAAGATGTTGGTTACCTCCCAGGAAAAAGTATAAAAAGGACAAAAAAGAAGAGAGGCAAAAAAAAAAATCAGAGTTAGATATAATCTGCACCTTTGTGATGCCAGATGTCCACTGATGACTGTAGTCTGTCTTTCCTCCTTATCTGTCTCTACTCTCGGAATTTGTTTTTCAACATTGATACTTAATATTTTAGAGCTTTCAAGAAATGGGTTTGTTTTTTAACGTAAGAAATCAGTAATGCTGCAATGGGTAGAAAAATATCTGGATAAAGATTGATAATATTTATGCATCCATATTCATGAATTAATAAAGATTAATACATAAAAAAAATTAAATATTTTTAGCTTAAAATACTCTTTTAACATGTATTGATAATTAAATTATGATTTAATTTTGTTATATAAATGAAGATTTATGTATACTGTATAGTCATTTTTGTTAGGTGACATTGAGAAAATGTGGCCACAAGAAATTAAGTGAAGTAATAAAGTAAGTTTAAAAAGACTGTCTATATTCACATGGACAAAAAGGAATTGGAGAATAAAATGATGATAGTGTGGATAGTTTTAACTGCCTTTCTTACCTTCCACCACTTGATTTTGCTTATAATTATGTTTATATTTTATCTGTTCTATTCTATTCTATATTTCGTTTAAAATTTTTTTACGAAAATTATAAATATTATTTAATATTTACAATTATAGATATAAAATGACTCTATTACCTTATTTTTGAAAAATTAATTAATAGAAAAAAAAATTATTAATCGAGAAGATTTATTCCAAGATTAAGACAAGAATAAAATTGGAAAAAAATTTATTTTTTATTTTTTATCAGTAATTTAAAATGTAACGGTAGATAGAATGAACAGATAAAGTATGTTGCTAACTTTATTGAAGTTTGGATCAGTAAACTCTATTACTTAATCACGTTTTAATTATGGTTAATTAATATGGGAAAGATTGATTGAAGATGTCATGTGTTCTCTCTGTTTCCAACAGTATCATTACCATATGGTTGGTAATAGATATCATTTAAGATTATTGCATAATAATTAAGAAATCTATTTAAATGCATTCCAAGTATATATCTGAGCTCATGATTGGATCAATCTAATTGAAATAATATTATATATTTCTAATTTTTAATATCAATCTTTTTATTTGAAAAAAAAAAGATAAAATAACAATACTTATATATAAATGTGGAATATTAAATATTTTACAATAACCTTAAATAATATTATTTATTTAAGAAGTGAGGTAGTATAAATTAAGATAATTTATTTTTTCTGCAACATTTTGAATAAAAGATACATTTTTCCACACTCTATATATGTTGGTCAAAGCTCAAAAGTGAGTGTACTATGTGGTATGTACCCTAACATTAGCATGCGCATGCAAAAAAAAAAAAAAAAAAAAGTCATTAGAGAAGTGGGGTCCATCAACTTCAATAGTTTCAACAATTACAACCCAAGATTATTTTTTTGACAATGGCATAAAGAAATTTGTCATCACATATTTGAAATAGCGCCTTCCATTATCAGCCGTACACGTGGCAATATCGATAATATTAATGTTTCTAAAAATATTTGCCTACATTGAATCTTTCCATATAAATTGAAAAAAATTACTATGTAAGACCTAATATATTAATGATTCTTGTAATATATTAGTGTCTTTTAAAATTTAAAAATTATATTATTTATTTTTTAAAAATTTGGTATATTGTACTAATATTTTTTTATAAATTTATTTTATTATACTAGTATTTTTGAAATTTAACATATTATATTAGTATCTTTATAAGCAAAAGAAATTTTTTTTTTACTGACAGTAAATATTTTAAAATTTAATATAATAACTATATAGTTTAACGAAAATAAAATAAATAAGCAAATTTTATATTTTCTAAATTTCAAAAAAATATTAGGATATTATATCAAATTACATAAAATAAATAATAATTTTTCTTATAAATTATTCAATAAAATAATTTAGAAAACAAATTATACTAGTTTATGAACTGTCAGTGTACAATTCCCTGTTTTAGGGGGCATAAAAATTTAATTGAAACTGAATAATCATATAAAAGAACGGTCGCATTGTTACAATATTCTGTAGCAAAGGAAACAACGGGCGCAGCCCAAAAACCACTTCCCAACACTAAGCGGTTTTTCCAATTTTATCCAACTTTAAACAAATTTATACAAAATGAATGCTAAGGATATTCATTAATTTTCAATACTCACATTACGAAAATAAGGAGATAGATAAAAAAAAAAAATTTATTTTAAAATTTTTATCTTTCTCCAACCAATAAAAAATGAGTGTTGGAAATTAGAAAATGACAGATATTGATGCTGTATGTCATTGATTTCGGCAATGCCTGGCTAAGAAAACAGATTGAGCAACCTTGCATTACTGAATAATTAATTGAAAAATCGTAAACTGAATATACAGAAAAAGAATCCACTTTCTACATACAATAATAAATTTGTTTCCCTGTTTGGGTAAATATTGTTAATGGGGTCTAAATTAAGCTTGATTGAGTAGAACAGCCAAACAACCCATTATAGAATTAAAAATCTCACTTTTTCCTCTCTATACAAAAGCATTATGAATCCGAGATGCTAACAATAAGTCTTTAGGCACATCTAAAGTATATAATTGAGATTTAATTTGTTTCTATTTTAAAGAAGGCTACTCCATTTATCAAATTGGGCATGTTATTCCATTTTTGGGTGAATAGTTAATTCAGCACTTAACTTAGAAAAAAAATCTTAATAGGCTATATATATTTAAAAAATATTATTGATAAATCAGTATTTGTAAATTAACTAGATGTATCGAGTTCTCCTTAGAATCTTATCTTATTTGCTGTGGATTAATCGGATTAATTATGAATACTAAAAAAAAAAAATATTGAAAACACTTGTTTGGGTAAAAAGGTAAAATAAGAAGGGGCAAAGTTAATCAAGTTTCACCAATTAATACTAATCATCCATCATGATTATGATGGTAATGATTTTCCTTTGAACCTAAACAAAATTCCAAATTTTCTCATTAGGCCTAGAGAGAGAATTACCTAGAGACCCCCCTTTGTCTCTTCTTCTTCTTCTTCTTCTACTTTAATCAGGCTATCCAGCCTGTTAATCTTATGGACCCCAAATTTTGAAGTTGACATTGCAGAGAGAAAAACTTTCTCTTGTAGCCATAATATCATATATATGTGGTGGGGAATATCATTTTCTAGAATCTCAAATTTTTTTTTCTTTTTTTTCTTTTGCAAGTATTCATATGATGCCAACTTTTTGGACCAGAATTTTATCAGAGTTTTCTTTCCCTTCCTTTTTGTTTTTTTTAATTCTAATGAAAAAGAGCCTACATTAATTAAGTAATTAACTCCTCCAATTAAATTGCTAATGCATGCCTTTTTTTTTTTTATCTTTATTCACTTTTTGGGGGCTCATGTCATGTGGGATTGCGAGGTAAAGTCTATATAAACAGGCTTCAATTAAAGAAGATAAAAAGAAAAGTTTAGATATACTTTGAGTGATACCCATTAGCTATTTATATATAGATGGATATAAAAAATTAAAAAACCCTTATCATTTCTAATTAATTAGGCATGTAGTCCATCTAAAAAAATTTATGAAAGTAGGCATTTTAGCTCTTCTATTGAAAAAGCTCCAATATACGATGATAACAATAATTTTTTTTTATAGAATAATAATTTTATCTTATCAACCTTATAATGAGTAGTTAGAAGATAATCCAAGTTTCATTAATCATGATTTATGGTTTTTAATTATGCATGAGATTGGCAAATATCCTTTGAAATGAAGAAATTTAGAGTTTCAAGTTTCCATAAAAGGGGAACAAGAAGAATGATAAGGTAGTTTACAATGGGCCATCCACCATGTGGTTCATGGCCCATTATTTTCTTTTCTAAGTGACCCACTAACCCCTTTTTGGGGTGGACAAATTCTAAATTTACTCTATGGGAGTTGGTTCAAAGGTTTGACCTTTTTCTCATATAGGTCTAATGGGGCTCTCGGCTCTACTAAAATAATGGGACCCAAGCTGGTGAATTGCAAAATGGAAATTTTTTAAAATTAGAAGAAGATGGATAAACATTTGCAAAAATATAACTTTCTAAAGTTTGTTTCAAAAATATTTTATACACAATATTTTTTTCAAAAATATAAAAACTCAAGATTTACATGAGATTTATCCAATATTTACCGTAAAATTAATGAAAATCGAATTTACAAAAATTTTATCAAATATTTACTTAAGATTTATTCAAGTTATACCCAGAATTTATCCAATATTTACCAGAAAATTAATTAAAATTAAAATTACATAAGATTTACTCAAAATTTACAAAAGAATTATCCGAAATTTGCCTAAAATTTACTCAAAGTTTACCTAAAATTTACTACAAAATTAATAAAAATTGAATTTACAAAAAGTTTATCAAAAATTTACTTAATATTTACTTAAGTTATATCAAATACTTACAAAAAAATTAATAAAAGTTAAAGTTACACAAGATTTATTGAATATTTACTTAACGTTTGCTCAAGTTATATACCATGTTTAAAAGAAAATTAATGAAAGTTGAAGTTACACAAGAATTACCCAAAAATTACTTGAAATTTACTCGAAATTTACCCAAGATTTACCAAAAAATAAATGAAAATTAAAGTTATAAAAAGTTACCCAAAATTTACCCAAGGTTTACTTAACATTTATCACAAAATTACTGAAAATTGAAGTTATATAAGATTTACCCAAAATTTACCTATGATTTATCCAATATTTATCTAAGATTTACTCGAAATTTATCTAATGTTTATCATAAAATTAACGAAAATTGAAGTTATAAAAGATTTATTAAATATTTATTTAAGATTTATTCAAGTTATACCTAAAATTTGCCCAATATTTATAAGAAAATTTATCAAAGTTGAAGTTACGTAAGGTTACCTAAGATTTATCCAATATTTACTCAATGTTTATCAAAAGTTTACCCAACATCAAGTCAATCTTTCAACTAAAAATTACTAAAAATCTATTCAAGATTTATCAAAGTAAATAACCTTAATTAAGTTAATTAAATACAAATTTACTTATTTTTGTTGTAATTAAGGTATATCCAAGATTTACTTTAGTAATTAAGTTAATTAAATTCAAGTTTATATTTTTTTTGCTAATTAAGTTAATTAAATAATAATTAAAAATAAATAAATATACGCATAAAGATAAATAATGGTCATGCAAGTTAATAAAATTCTTAATTAATATTTAAAATGTGAAAAATAATCATTTTATATACTAATTAAATGAAAAATGTACTAAATACACCATGAAATATAATATTTGAAAAAAAAAATAAAAATACAAGGAAAGTTTTGTGGGTAAAATTAAAAAAAAAAACTTAAAAAATGAGTGTTCCCTCTGAATTTGCACCCCATCTTATAAAATTGCCGCTGAATTGGAGTGTTAAACAATGAAAGATGTGAGCAATTTTTGTGTGCAAACTGACATACTAAGTTGTAAATTTGAACCCAATTTGAGTTGTGAAAATGGGCACCCACCAAATTATTGCAATTGAGTTAGTCAGATTAATTGTTGAGAATTTTATATGACATATCAAATTTTTACTTTTTCTTTTTTCAAATTTATCATTGTTCTTGCTCTTTTTATTTACATCAAATTTCTTTTTATTTTTTTTAATTTTATATTTTTTTTCATTTTTTTAAAGTATATTCGATCCTAATTTTAGCAGCAGCTATTTTTTGTTGGCTCCATCAACTCCACCAGTAGCATCTTCTGGTGAGCATTTTAACGACGACAATATTAGATAAATCTGTTGATATGTCAGATCCATAGATGCAATATCAGTGATTTTGCTGGCTTGACTGATAGAAAGAAATCAATCCTTTGCTCTACAAACAATGAAAATGGTTGAAGTTCGAAGGTATAGTTGAAGTTAATCTTGAATGAGAACGATTGAAGTATGAAGGTGTGGTATAGATTATTTATAGCGGTGATGGAGAGGGTTGAAATTTCGGTGAGGACCACCGAAAGAAAGTTCAAGTGATTTGAATGAGAGAATTGAAAAGTTGATAAGATTTATTTTTAGCGCTTTAGGTAGAAGGTGGATTTTGCCAGCAATAGAAAGTGACTGAGAATAGATTAAAGAAGACGTAGGAAGAAGGAGAAGAAATAAGCAACAATTATTTTGCAATTTGGAAGTTTTTGGGTCTGTAGCTTCCTTACAATTTTTTTTCTTCTTTTTGAATGTTGAATTGGTTAATGGCCATCTATTCTTTCTTCTTCTTTCTTCTTTTTTTTTTTTTTTAAATTTAGACAATTCAATTGAGATATAACCAATATATTCTTAAAAAATTTCTAATATATTCCCAAAATAATCTAAGATATTTAAAATTATTCCTAAAATATATCCAACTATACTTAAGACATTTTCAAGATATGCCGAATTAAGGAATATTCAAGGTATTTATAAAGATATCGAATCAAGATTTGTCCAAAATATACTGAATATATACTTTTTGTTATACTTTGGTGTGACTTTTTAATCATAGGTATTTTCATAATATTTTTTTAGACATTTTTAAATAGAAATATTATTGTAATATTTGAGTAGTTTTGAAAATTTTCCTTAATTATTATGTAAAGCCTGCAACCTCATTAGATGTGACTCAATTAACTATTTTATACACAAACATATCCTTATAAATATATGATCCCTACAAATCTTCTTGATCTTGTTTTATATACTTGAGTGGGGAAAGTTTTATCAGTGAAATTCAAATCTTTCAGCTCATGTTTTGAGTATTTCTTAACTTACACACCAAGTTTTCAAGACCCTTCTCATTCTCATTCATATATTTTAATTTTTCCTTATTCTCAACCAATTAAAATCCTTTAATTAACACTTGCCTTGATTAGTCATCCATTATCATTTCTTTTTTTTTTCCTTTTCCAATTAAGAAATGTTGGTATTTTCACTCTAAAAATTAGAAAAAACCACGTTTTCACTGCTATCGATTAATATTAATAAGAATTTAATACTTTTATAGTAAGTATTAACAGAGAGCTATCCTTATTAAATAGTCCATGACCCATTAATTGGCCTTCAATTTAACTAAAAATTATCATTTTTTTTGTGACTATAAATTTTTTCAAGACCCTCTCATGCATATATTGATATTAATATTATTCCATGCTAAATTTTTAATTTCTAAATAATCTTATTTCTTTAATAAAAAATAATCTTATTGGTCGGTTATGTTGTCCACGAAATTATGAATATACATACATAATGAAATAAATACATTACTTCGTTGAATGACAAAACCGCGCGTAATGTGTACAATAATCATATGGCGAACACGTATAATTTTTTTTTAATTTAAAATAAACATATAATTTTTTTTCTCAGAACAAAAAAAAATTGGATTGAATTGGATTGGATGCCTAACTTTAATAATCCAACAAGATTTATATTTATTTAAGCAAATATTCTTTTGGGAAAACATTTAAGCTTATATAATTAGGTTGGATCTTAGTATTAAGCCCTTAGGTTTGGACTAGTGGGCTGATTTAATTCCTTTTTCCGTCTCTCCAAAAAAAAAAAAAAGAACTCTTTTTTATTTCAATCATATTAATCTCAAAAAAGAAATAATAGTATAATTCGATTAAATACTAAATAGTATTAAAAAAACTATTAATTATGGATTTTGAAAAATTGGTTGGATTGTAGAATTTAATAAAATTTTGATGTAGAGTGATCATGAAGTAGGAACACAATTTTGAGAACTCAGATTCTAATTTGCTAAGCAAAGGCTAAGGCTTGACTGACTTCAGATCTCAAAATTCTCTTCCAAACCTTATTGGCTTTCGAATGTAAAAAAAAAAAAAAAGTCGTCATTGGAACCTTCCATTTGGACCATTCAATTTTTTACGGATTTCGTTGTTTTTTTATGTTTAATTTTGAATCTCTTCATCAATTTATTTAGTTTACAATGAAAGTATTTAAAAAAAAATTCAAGGATTGTGGCTCTAATAACATTACATTCGGAGTTTGTTAGTAAAAATTTTAAAATTCGAACCTCATTAAATATATTATTGGAAATGGTTAACAATTTTAACTACAATTAAAGTATAAATCGTATCTTATGAATATACTTATCGTTTACACTTGAAAAATAAAGTATTTTTATATCATTTTTATTGAAAAAAAAAAATGTATATATCAATTTTAAATAATTTGAATTATTAAAGATATAATAATTCATTATCCAAAAGCATAAATTTTATTTTATTGACATTGTTTTTGTTTTAACATTCTAAATATCACTATAAAATATCAAATATCAAATTCGGAAGCAAAGATAATATTTTTTTTAAAGGTTAACATGGTATTTTGAAATTAATTAAAAATATAGAAATATATTTATCGATTGAAGTTCGAACTCAAAGTTTGAAAAAAAAAATCGTAAGCATACAAAGTTGTTATGTGATACATCTTATGTATCAATACATTTCCGATTTTAAGCCATTAGATGAACTATTTTTAATCTTAATCGTTAGATTGAAAAACCGAAAACTTATTAAAATGGTAAACTAATTTTCACATATTAACTTGCAACCTTAACATCTAGTTATCATTAAATATTTCTAAACTTTTTTCCTCACAACCTCTCACATCTTAATTGAAATCTATTACCCTTCGTTGAGTTAATCCTAATAAAATCCCAAATAATTTCTTTCTAGTTTCTCATTTGCATATTCAAATAAAAAAATTTTAAAACCCCAATAACTCATCTTCCGAACTCTTTTCTTCAGATTTTCTCTCAACCCATGAGCCAAACCAGCTTTCACCTTATATTCAGTTCTCTTTTGTTTCATTAAATCTGATTTTTTTTTTCACTTTTTCTTTGATTAAATCTGAATTTGTTCAATTGATTAAATTAGAAGCAAACTTAGTAATTTGATTAAATTGATATAAATTTGAGTTTTATTAATTAATGTAGAAATTAGTGGATTAATTGAATAAATTTTTGAGGGAGTATTTAAAACATATTAGCTAAATTTTGTAATTTATGGTTAAGAAATGTGGAAATCGATGTAAAGAAAAAATTAAGTTGATATAGGTGAGGGAGCAAGAATTGTAAATAGTATTTACTTGATGGGTTCAATCAGTATAGGAGTCTTAGCATAGTAAGGAGGGAAGCAAATGCTAGGACCTTCATGAGTTTCTGTTGCTAATCCGTCTGTTCTGTGTGGCTTGAAACTCCCACTTTCTTAGAAGCGTTGCTTTGTAAGGATGTTCGCAGTTCCTAATGAAACTCCATTACTCTTCCAAAAAAAAAAAAGGCGCATGCTGGTGTGCATCGTAACTAATATTGTTAAATAAACAATTAAAAGGACAGAGAATAATTAATGTTGTTAAATTAAATAAATAAATTTTTTTAATATTAACATAGATAATAAGTTAACAAATTACCTATTATTCTTTATAAAAATTTAAATGTATCAGCATACATAAGTTCAATCCGCATAAAGCCCAGAAGTTGCCAAACTTTTTGAAACATGAAAAATAAATGTATCGTTTACATCAATAAAAAAAAA
>CATIWF010217245.1:0-13170 GCA_949630135.1 Balakata baccata
AACAATCCTTTAAATATGTGCCTAAACTTGTTAATATAAACACATCAGAACGCCTCATATCTCATATAGCACTCTCTTAAAATATCTCATATAGCACTCTCTTATTGATCATGTCTACCATAAATCAAACCTAAACGAGAAAATCCTCTTTAACAAATAGTTTTTGGGATAAAGTTTTTCTATGAATAAATTGAGATTTAGATACTTGCATGCTTTGAAGCAGCTCGTCTAGAAAATTTGACGGCTAACCTGAAGCAAAGAGAGGAGAACGAACATAAGTTGTAAGATTCCTTTAACAGCTTCAATTATTCATAGGACAATAATTCAAGTTGAGAATTTACCGGTTTCTTTTCAGCGGAATGAATTTGGGCAAGTCTTGGAGATTTGGGGTCCGAAATTTGATATGAAGAACGATCATCAGGAATCAGGTCACATGAAGGAGCTTCACCAATACAACCCCATCTCACAATAGATAGGTTGAATTCTAATCTCAAGCCCCAATGAGTGGTGCAAACCTATTTGTAAGCCTAATTATACACTAGTGAGTTACACACTTAGATACAGTGCTAAGTGCAAAACCAGCACAAAATCACATCACAGCAAATAAATGCGTGATAAGAATAACACTTGCATAATTAACTACTAACAAAGCTTAATATCCACTGAACAGTACAAGAATCAACACATAGTACAAACATCAAAAACAATAATTAGAACCCATAAAAACAAATCAGGAAACTGATAGCATGGTCAGACACCAATTCTAATTCTATACAAGTATATAACTGAGAATAGAATCCCTATCTACAAATTTGACAAAACTAAGTTAATACTAATTTAAAATTCATTCAGAGTGAGTTAGACCAGATGTTAAAGATAAGGAAATAAGAACTCTGTAGGTACAAATAAATAAAAATTCAAGATCTAAACTAAAACAAAGAACCAAATAAAATAAGTTTAGCTTGAGACAGAGTTATATAACTCTGAAACTGTTGCACAGTAAAATCAAAGGCTTAACATTACAATGTAAACAGAAACAGCATATAGAATATAAAATTCCTACCACAGACTGCAGAATGTAAGATCAAACCAGAGATCCTGATCCTCATAAGCTAAAAAATTTCAACCTGGGTACACAGAAGTCTACAATTATATAAAAAAACCTCCAATAAACACCATGAAGTTATCACAGATGGAACCATGTTTCAGACTAGATAAAGAGGTGAAAAGAGCACATGCTTCGAATGCAGAGACACAAGAAAAATCAATGAGTATTTATGCAATGTGGGTAAAAGCCAATACCAAACATAATCTAGAGAAAACCGTTCAAATCATCACATCCAATCCATTTAGAAGTGATCAAGCACAAATATCCAGTAACAATGAAAACGAAGGAATACCAAAAATCCCAACAAAATGGCATCACTAGAAGCATTATTGCACCATATCATTCAATTCTAACACAGCAAAGCACCAAGTACATGCAAAATCAACTAGGTAGCAAAGCAAAAATGATTAATAGATAAACAATTATTACCAGAAAATAGAAAAATATAAGATTCAAACTCATAAAATGAAAGGTCCAAATAAAACTTGAATGCTTAGTATCTTTAAATTCAAAAGACACGGCTACAATATCAAAAAAGCCGCTTAGAAAGCACCCTATCATTGAATATCTAAATAGACAAACTTCACCTCCCAAGCATTCAAAATCAGTCAACACCCTGCATGATATCCTCAGCGGTGAATTTGGTGCCCTTATCCTTGTCGGCGGCGGCGCGACCCTTGGCCTTCCGGTCGAGAAGCGACTTTCTGTCCTTGTCAAGGCGGAGCTTGGTGATGACAACCTTGGAAGGGTTGATTCCAACGTTGACGGTGGAGCCGTTCACCTTCTCCCTAGTGATGCGTTCAATGTGGATCACCCACTTGCGACGATAGACCTGTACAACCTTACCTTCGCGGCCCTTGTAGGTACCACGCACAACTTGCACCTCATCATCCTTGCGCACAGGCATAGATCGGACGTTGTACTTCTGGCGTAGGTCGGTGGAGAGTGGGGCACTCATGAGTATCCGGCGAACGGATGAGGGGGCAGTGAAGTGGGCCTTACGATTCTTGCGCCGGGAAGAGGAAACTCTAGGATTATACTTCATGGTGACGGTGTGTGTGGTGGCTACGGCTGCCGCCGCTGCTGCTGCTAGGGTTTGGAAAGTCGCCTAGAGCTAAAATGAGCAAGTGGAGATGAAGATGAACGTTTGCGGCAAACATATAGGAGGCGAGAGAAATGAGTGAAGAGAGTAGGGCTTTGTGTGGTTAGATGGGCTTAAGTGGCCATCTGGAATGGAATATGGGCCATGTAATTAGATTGGACATCTTACATTAGGCTTATCGTTTACTGAGCAGAAGCTATTTCATCCATAGATCATCAAATCGAATAGAATAAAATAAAAATAAAAAAAAGAGAAGAAAAAGAAGAAGCGACATTAACTTTCAAAAGCCAACATTAAATTTTTTTTAAAAAAAAGTGCTTAATAAGGACCCTGAACCATATAGCTACATGCAACTAGATGCATATAATAATTTGTCACTTTGCAGATAAACTTGCTGATCAACAAGAAAGAGTTTGGGAATAAACTATTGAATTTTCATTATTCAATATTAAGAGCTTTTTAGGTGTAAATAAACTTATATCAAATTTACCATTTTTCTTAACATATTAAATAAAATTCACATTTTAAATAATTAATATATGTACAAACAAATTCACATATTAGGAAGTCAAATTTCTAATGCTGATATTACATTTGTCCTATACTATCATTTTTTTTTTTACTTTTGAATTCTTAATTGGACCCAATATGTGCTAAAATAAATATTTAAAGACTCAATAGAATACAACATAAATTTAGGGACTAAATACAGAAACATAATAATTCAAGAGTGAAATGTCTTTTTTTTTAAAAAGATTACGGCGCGTGTTATTTAATAGAGTTAGAAACTTTTTTTTGGGAACAAGAACCATAAATTCCATTGAAAACCCATATGAGATATCCTCCACAGGAGAGGAAGGTATTAACATCCAGTTAGAAGGACAACAATGCTTTTATATTAAGAAATATATTTTTTTAAAATAAAAAGCATTATTAAGAAGACAATTGATTCTTGTCTAACAGCAATAATTGACGGATTAAAAGGCCTTAAAGATCAAGAAACACAGCTCACTTTTCAAAGAAAATTACGCGAGCATGTTTGGCCAAACAAAGTGGAAATCTTTGTCGTCATTTATGCCAAGACATTTATACATAAAATTTACTCTCCCGAGGACCAGGCTTGGCAACAAAACTAGAAACATCACATGCCAAAAAATGAAGAGCCTTTTCAGTGTACTATGATAACCAAAATGGAATGAGGGATAACTAAAACAGTCATCAATCAAAATTTAACAATGCTCGGAAATCTGCAAATATCAGCATCGTAAACCCTAACAATAAGAACTGAGAAAAATGGGGAACAACAAAAGGCCTTGGTAAAGCCTAGGCATTACCGGAATACAGCCACAGTCACCACCTACAAAGTTCTGTGGACCTAGTTATTGACCCTACCTTTCAAGTGCCGACCAGGGACAAAAAAAAAAAAAAAATCAAATGACTGTCCTGTCCAATTCAAACAATGCTTCAAAAACTATAAATTGTTCATGGCTTGAGAGCAACAGCAAATCCAAACTTAGGGTTTCTGTCCAAGGCCTTAGTGTCAAACTCACCAGAGATTGTCACCAAGGACTTTGGTATAACCTCATGCTGTAGAAGTGCTCCAAGCTTCCCATGGTTGTTGAGTTTTGCTTTCACCACTGTCAAATAATCAACATAATAGGACCCTCCTACTGTGAAAGTGTTCTCATTTGTGGAAAATTTTCTAGAAATCTCAGCAACGGCAGTGCTTTTCTTTGACTGATCCAAGTGATGGACATATGACGCTCTGATACTGTCTCCCTTGTCACCCCTGAGATAGAGAATGCCACTAAGTACTAGATTGAATACATATTTTCCAGTATTGCATGTGGCGAAGTTATTTCACTGAAGGAGAATGTTAATGCATATTAGACTTACAAAAGTATTGAGGCATACGAATCTGGTTTGGTCACACTAATGCCAGCAGTGTACTTTGTAAAATTACCAGAAGCAGTGTCATAACCTGCTTCTGCACCAAAAGCAATTGTCGGGTTACCAATGGTGGCTGAAACATCGAGTGAAGGAGTTTTGTTCAAAGCAAGGGCTGTGGTGAAGGTTGCGTGGTGATGGAAATATTGAACCTCCAACTGCAAAAGAAATGAAAGAAAACAAACTGTAAAAGTTTGAACTGCCAGTATGAAAATGCAAATCCAGTGGTTGAGTAACTGGAGTCCCAGTATGAAGCTTGTCTATACCTGAATCAAGGAAAATCTATACCTAAGTAATCATTCTATAATCACATATATCCTTACCAATCCTAACATCCGGTTTATCAAGAATTCTAGCTTAAGCCAAATTTCCTACCTTGCCAGAATCATTGTTAGGTAACTTGAATGATGCAATCGCCTCAGTAGACGGAAGGATCTCACTGAATGTGATGGTGGTTGAGATCTGCAAATCCAAAGCGTGAAATTAAGAAACTCTGGAACAAGAGAATGTGCAAATAATCATTTTAGACAAAGGAAAGAGCCAACCTACATTGGATTGTGTATCAACTTTGACATCAAATAAAGCATTCTTGTACTTGTATATTGCTGCAACATCCCCAGTTGAGAGTCCCCCTTTCTTTACAGCCGTAGATGTCAGGGCCTAAACAAGCAAAAAAGATTATCAGATTTCTCGCCAACCTTATTCACAAAAAAATACTTCTGAAAAAATTCCAAAATAGCATCTAGCCCACGCTCCTAATAGAACTCCAGATTGAATTGTTCTAACTTCTAGATAAAACAACAGGTTCCAACTTGCAAATTTCAAAGTGGAAAAAACAAGATGGATAATTCATCTGAGCATTTTGGAAATCACAAATATATAGAAGCATAATTGAGATGTCTTTATAACTTTATAAGTGACTGCAGCCAATAAAGCATGCAACTTTATCAGTGGTGCAGCCTGAAATTTAGCTTGCGTAGCAAATAAATTTTCCTAGGACAAGTCCACTTCCACAATGAACCATAAAATACCTTTTTAGCCAGATGACTCAAAGCCCCGCATCATAGCCCAAAAGCTCAACCACAATGGACGCAAAAAAGCCAATATTAATCATAAAACCTCTAAACAAGTTTTTGCGTTGGTCCCTCAACTGAAGGCCTGATTTAGAAGCCTCATGGTATTTAGCTTTGTCCAACCACTATCAGTGGACTCGAGACCAGAAACCAGCAACTCCTCTTTGAGTTTAAAGTACTTTATCTCATTCATTTTCCTCAAAGATTCCACTAAGAAGTTCGTTCTTCACAAAATCCTAAGCTAGTTGTACAAAAATTAATATCATTCAGCCAGTGCCCAAACCGTTAAACAAATCCATTCTAAGTCAACATTGCAGTAAAACTTAAACAGTCGATGATCCTAGTCATTGGTTGTGAGTCAGTCAAAAAAACAAGAAATCTTTTATGATACATTAGGTGTAGAAAGGAGGCCACGCAACAGTGTGGAAAGTTTTTCTGTATTTTTTTCATTCTTTAATTGCTAATAGTAAATGATCATCTAGCCAAAGTTATCTACTCTTATTACCTTCCTGACTCAACCCCTAAGTTCAGTAAGACATGTTTTATGTAGAATTTAATTTTAACGTTCTCTCGTGCTTAAGCTCCATCGTTCTGGAGCATTATGAATTTTCCACACAAAAAAAGAAAATATATGGTTAGTCTAATTATTCACACTTGTCACAAAATAAAAACACGTTAACAATAGCAAGAATTCGGAAAAGATAATGTTTCCCGTGGACAAGTTTTGCAACATATAATGTAAAATGACTTAAAAAATAAGATAATTCGTGCAGTACATGCACATCGAAAATAAAATATTACAGAAGAATGGAGCGCTGAGCAACAAAAAAAGAGATATATTGCATTTCCGGTCCTTGATTAATTGAGTGTTTGAATCGTCATTCGTCAAAAGCATCGATCATTATTTAAACAATAAATCCAAGGAACTTGCGAAATTTAAACTAGGAAAGAGATGAAGAAAAACATTAAATTTAAAAAAAAAAAAGGGATATAGGCTCCATCCGTTCTATGAAAAGAAATTACTTATCTAATTGAACTTCTAAATGCCAATATATAGTTTTCCTAATCATTATAAAAACCTCGTTAACTAATCATAAAATTAAAAAAAAATAGACAGAACGACCATATACTCGATAGCAATGAGTCATCATCAAACATTTCAAAATCAGCTCACCATCTACAAGCAAACAATCGCAGATTTCACATCAATGCCAACAGCACATACACTAAACCAATACCAGTACCATGTCAACCTCTTCGCAGCACGATTTGACATATGTTTTTAAATAAAAACTGATAAAAGCTCTAAATTAAGGATCAGACAAATCATTTTTGCAACTTCAAATTGCCATGTTGTACAGATAAATTCACAGCAACTGTAAATCCCTAGCAAATGACATTTAACGTACCACTCCGGCATCACTGTAAGTGTAGACGCTGAATTTCTGATCGGAGCTATAGTCCTTCGTCAACAGATCTACAGATACGCAATTTTGGACGAAGTTGCATGTATGAAATCAAATCTTCAGCTGATGCACAATAGAGATAGTTTGTAAAAGAGAAAATCACCTTTGGCTTTCTTGCCAATCTCGGAGAAGAGTGCTGGTCCCTTGCTCATGGTGGCAGCGCGAGGAGATCGAGAGAGAGGGAGAGAGCTTGGATGAAAATGGAAGGAGTTGGTCTTTCCTGCTTTTTTTTTTTTTTTTTTTAGTATTTTGAATTTTATTTAAGTGGTGGGCTGGTATGCGCATAACTGGCGTTTTGGGAATCAGATGTTCTGATGATATGTTCTTTTTTGCTTATGTAGGGACAGCTAGTTTTAGAACCGTTGATCTGAATGACCTGTGGCCCATACTATCTTTAAATAGCTGATGCATGTGCGCTGACCTCGCAAATTATACTGTAGATTTAGATTTATTAAGTACTATAAATTAAAATTCGAACACACGAATAAAAGGTGGTAACAATTTTATAAATAAAACAAATTTAAATAGCTATCAAATGCACTATAACAATTTCGTAAATATTCATTATCTATTTATTGATAAAAGTTTATTACTTTATTAAAAAAATTCATTAAAAAAAATAAAATTTTATTAATTTATTACTGTAAAAAATTAAAAAAATAATATAATATTTAATAAATTAATATTTTTTTCAAGACGATTGAATATATTCATATATATATATATATATATATATATATATATCAAAATAAAAAAAATAATATAATATTAATTAAATTAAATACATAAGTAAATGAAATAAATATTTACTAATAAATTTTTATTTTCAATAAAGTAATTAATTTTTACTTTATTGCTAATGAATATTTTATTTTATTGTTAATAAACTTACAGTTTATAACAAATAAACTTACGATTTATAATGTATAATTTACTGATAATAAATCTATAGTTTACAAGATTTTAACTTTTATTAATAAACTAAGGCTAAATGTGTAAATTAGTCTCTAATATATACTTTATGGAGTGAGTCATCTAATTTTAAATTCGGTGTAATTAAATTCCTTATATATTTGACCCTTTAAACCAAAATTGTAAGTCAATTTGGTCTATTGAAAAATGATTCGCTATATAGGGTACAATTTGTGGACTAATTTGCACTGATTTTAAAATTCGAGAGCTTATTTGCATTTAGTTGAAATTGAAGGAATAACTCGCTACATAGGGTATAATTTAAATGCTAATTTGCATATTTGGCCATAAACTAATAAACTTTTACTTTCATAATAAATTTACAGTTTTATAACAAATGAATATTTTTCAATATACTAATGAACATATTTATAACAGAAAATGAATATTTACAAAATAGTCCTCATATGTTTGATAACTGTATAAATTTGTATTGCTAGAATAAATGGAAATTAGTGCAAGCGTGTCAAAAAATTAAAGTATTTTCAAACTAAATAAAATTTACACTTTGACTTCTAATTAATTAACTGTAGATTTATAGGTTTCTTTAACAGTGCATCTAAATTTTATTGCTATTGAAAATTTCAGTAAATGCAAATATTTGACAATAAAGGAAATAAAGGTAGTGAGCATGTGAGACCTAAAGAAAATAAGTTTTGTATAGAGACAATGCTTGAAAGAAAAATAATTTTACTGATGGAAATAATGTCGACAAGCTAAATATGACTGAAGCTATTAAAAAATTGATGCTTGATTAAAATATGCTAAAATTTGAGCTGAATCGAGTGTTTGTTGATTGATTGTTGTTGATTTGTCTGTGTCCTACTTCTGCAAATATTATTCTCTTTTATAGCCTTAGGTCTAAATTATTGTTGCTCATAACTCTCACTCCTGCACTTTCTCTAACTGCGGCAGTATATCCATTATTTCCATAATTTTCTTCATCATCTGCTATTTTGCCTCAACTGAATCTGCAATACTCCTCATTTGCAGAATTTTATTTTTATTGTTTTTTTCTTAAGAATCTGACACTTTTATTTCATAGATATGAATTTTAAAAAATTTTATGGGTCTTGAGCTTTAATAGACTTAGGTCGCAACCTAACGGATCTATAAATATCTGGTGTAAATAGTTTATTTTATTTACAAAATTGTCATTGCTTCTTAAACGTATAAGAGAATATTGGTTTATAATTCTATATTAACTAGGGTCCATGATATAACAATCCATCACGGTCCATAATTCTATAGAGAATTATAGATCAAGAATCTCTCATGCGTGTAAAAGCGGTGACAGTTTTATAAATAAAACAAATTTACACAGCTATCAAATATATTGTAGCAATTTTATAAATATTTATTATATTCATTATTTTATTAAAAAATATTTATTTATTATAAAATTATAGGTTCATTGCGAATAAAATAAAAGTTAACTCATTTATTAATAAAAGTTAATTTCTTGCAAAATATATGTTCATTATCAATAAACTATATCTTATAAATTGTATGTTCATTACCATTACTTTATTGAAATATGTTCATTCTATAAAATTGATTAGAAATTAAATAAAATTTTATTAGTTTATTAGTAAAAATTCATTTCATTTATTTGTGTATTTAATTTAATGAATATTATATTTTTATTTTGATATGTAGGTATAAATTTATTCAATCATGTTGAGCAATATGCATTGTATATTTAATTTAATAAATATTATATTATATTTTTAATTTTTGCAATAATAAATTTATAAATTTTAACTTTATTCATAATAAATATTTTTGCATAAACTAACAAACACTTTTTAATAAAGTAATAAACACTTTTTAATAAATGGATAATAAATATTTACAAAATTGTCACTATATATTTGATAACTGTGTAAATTTATTTTATTTACAAAATTGTCACTACTTTTCATATTTGTGAATTGTAATGGACCTTTGTTCTATAATGATGCCCTATTAACCTAAATCCATAACATAAGTTGCTGTATATGATATAACAATTCCGCTGACCTGAATTGGGCCTGGCTTGAATTGCAAGCCATCGCCAGTCCAACACCGTCAGACTCAGGCTATAGTGATCCTGATCACGCAACTTCCTGACTGGGCTTTTTCACAATCCAGTCTTATATGATAATCTGCATAGATTTTAAAAAATAATTTTCAAAACAGAATTAAAAATATATTTTCTTGACTCGAAATTAAATTGAAAATCTATAATTCTCTATTTTTCTTCATTAGAAGGCATAATAGACAGTGAATTATATAATATATGATAGCTATTATCTAATATATATTATAAATGTGTTAAACTCCTGCCAAAATTGATGAATAATGGCGAAAAAATTTGAATTCGAAACATTTTACAATCAATTAAAATACCATTGATTGGCTGAAAATACATAAATCTTTAGAATTTTATAATTTCATATCGTTCGAGAATTCGATCTTATTGTAATAATATAATTATTCCAACAATATTAAAAACATTTACCATTTTTTAAGTTTTATATTGAAAATAATAAAAGTTAATTGTATTTGTACTAATATTATGAATTAATATGATAAAAATATAATTCCATTTAAAAAATAATATAAGATTAAAATTAAATATTTCAAATTAAAAATATTTATTATTAACTTTATGCACCAAAGTAGAAGTTGATTGAAAAAGGAAGAATGTGCGTCACTTACCAAGTAGTAGTATTGTTTTAAATAGACTGAATTTATTATTTTATTTATAAATTATTTCAATTATATAATGATATATATTTAATTATTTTATTTTTAGGAAAAAATTGATTTTTACAGTTTTAAATATGTAGTATTTTTTTTTGTATAAAATGAGTACTGTGGTTTGCGCTAACAACATTAAATACATATCTTTAACAACGTTAAAAAAAATATATGGAGAAAATTTAAAAAAACAGCCACGTGGTTTCTAACTTTTACAACATTAAGTATATGATATTTTTTTGTACAAAATGGCTGTCAGCAATTTTAAGTATATTTATCTAACACTCAGAATGACAAGAATGAGAAGAGATAATCCTTTAAAACAACTTAGGATGACTTTTATTTATTCAAATGATGAAGTTGATATCATATTTTGATATTGAAAAGAGATGTGATTAATAGCAATCATCTCATCAAGTATTTTATTCCCTTTATTAAATATAGAAATGAAATTCTTGAGACTACTTTCTTTTCTAATAATAAATTTTTCTCAACAAGTTTGATATAATCATTTAAAACTTTACTCTCAATAGAATTGTATTCATTTAAAAATTTAGCTAGCTCTTCGTTAGAATTTTTTGATTTATCAAATTTTCATTTTAGAATTCTAACTACTTTTTTAAATGAATTAATTCTTGAAAGAACATTTTTAACATTTATACATACATCTTTTAATAATATACATCGTGTTATCATCATTAGGAGTAAGATCAATTTTCTGAGTTATCTCATTAGTAGAAGACTCTTTAAGTGCCATGAAACAAATGTTGGCAACTTCATCACCCGATTCGTCACTTGAATATATCATTAGAATAATCTTAAATTGTTTTGAAAGCTTTACTATTTTCTTTATTGTCTTTTGGAATATTAGATGAATATACTTATAATTCATAGCAGCGCAAACCACAATACTTATTTTGCACACAAAGAATCACGTATTTAAAGTTGTAAAAATCGACAACCACGAGTATGTTTTTTGAACTTTCTCTTGGATTTTTTAACATCGTTAATGGTATGTACTTAAAGTTACTAACAGCAAAAACCACAATATACATTTTCAAAAAAAAAGTTATATACTTAAAGTTATAAAAGTTTAAAACCACATGCCTATTTTTTAAACTATCTGTATTTTTATTAATAAATATAAAAACAAAAAAATTAAATATATGGTCCATTGTTGTAAAAACCGACCGGTTCAAACGGTTTTACCGGGAATCAGTCAGTTTTTAATACCAAACCCAGGAGAGATATTAATCAGTGAGAAAACCGATGAACTGGCCAGTTGAATAGAAAACCGGTCAATTCGGTCAATTTCATCCGATTTATCCGATTCAAAAGACCATTAAAAAATGTTGAAAATGGCACCTAACTCGGGTTTCTCAAAGAGATTTGACAAACTTTAATTACTACTCTTAATGTATTAAGTTCAAAGTACATAAATATATATATATTAATTACTATATTTTAATTATTGTTAATACATATTTATATTAAAAATATTCATTTAATTATTTTAATTTTATATCAGTAATATATTTTTTAAAAATTTAGTATAAGTTATTTTTATTAATAAAGAATTAATTAAATTTAAATGAATTATATATATAAAATAATTGTATTTTTTGCTAAAAAGTTTTGATATATATATATATATATATATTATTTTAAATAATTTTAATTGCTATTAAAAGTATTAATTTTTTAATTGATAAAATTAATATTCTAATAAAATATTTAAAAATTATTTCCTATTTTATATTTAAAATTAAAAAAAATATATGGTTATATATTAATTTTAATTATTAATATTATTCAAAAAATTTATATAACTTATGGTTTGTATTTTCATTATTAATATATATTATAATAAAATTTTATATAAATTATATTTTAAATTATTTTAATTGATAAATAAATGGATATTTTAATATAATTTAACTATTTTAATTTGTTCAAAATATAATTTATATAAATAATTTAATTTAATTTAATTTTATAAATATAAATATATTATATTGAATAAATTTTTTCATATAGTTATAAATTGATTTTAATTATAAATCCTTCATCATCTCTCTTTTTCGATTTTTTGTCCGCACCGAATTTGATATACTTTGATGTGGTCCTTTCAAATCTGCCTAGTGTCAAGGGCCCACACTTGGGATCGTGTGGCATTCACTTGGGTCGCGTTCAAACAAGTCAGCCAAAAGTTATTCCGCTAATTCTGCATATAAGGGATATGAGTTAGATTCGGGTTAACAACCAAATAACCAATAACATTTGCAAACATGGTATGATAGCATAACCAAAATAGCACATAAATATAACAAGCAATCGCATAACCATGACATCACATCAAATAGGCACAACCACATAAAGAAAGGCACAGAATGAGTAGAAACCGAGCAAACATTTCATTAATATTTGATTGAATATTACAAAGATGGCCAAGCCATTATAGCATGTTTGTGTGGGTAGGGGGACAGCTACAAGGGGAACGGGCCCGTTAAGCTTCCGATCTAAGCAACTAGTTCAATTAGTGACTAGTCACTCCCCCTAAAGAGTATTAGGGGCATGTTGGGACTTGGCAGAAGAAAATATCAATATGTTCGACCCATCACTCTCATTGAAATTACAAAAATAAAATAAAATTTGAAAAAACTGTTTCACCCTTTCATTACAATGTTCTTCTGGAATTACAAGCCAACATGGCCTACAATATGCCCCCTTACACCTAGCTGCTAGCTACCGCGTAAC
>CATIWF010217246.1:0-70413 GCA_949630135.1 Balakata baccata
TTTTTCATTAAAAGGTATAATAAGTCGTAGATTATACAATAATGGTACTAGTCATTCGGATTAATTTTATTTATAGTAGTTGAATTTTGTTCTTATTATAATAAAATTACAATTTTTTTTTATACTAAGAAAGTCATTCAACCATATTTTCATTTTACTGAAGTTATTTCCGACTAACTTTTCTAGAAATAAAAGTATAAGTTAAGCTGGAAAATCAATTGTGGTCGAGTTGATAGGAGTGACAACCAGGCGGATCGGAATTAGTTTTTACTCTTTCTGTCCCTGTTCCAGTTTATAAGTTTATATCATGTTTCCGTCCATATCTCTAAGGAGAAATAATATTAATCTTCATCCTGTCCCAAATGGGATCGGATATCCCGCTATATTTTTTTAATTTAATTATGTTTGATATATCTATTTAAATTATTAATTTCATTCACATCAAAAATAAATTCAAAATAAAAGCAAAAAATTATAAAAATTCAATATTTTATTTTTTTAATGTTCTATAATTCATTCTTAATTAATGAAAATGAATCAATCCATAAATAATTAGAAAATTAAATATCCACTATGAAAAAAATATCAAATAATTATAACTGATATATCTAAAAATTTAAATTAATTGTCCATATCATTTTTAAAGTTATAATAACTCAAAAAGATAAATGTAGCAATATCTCCGTACGGTTGAAATTATATACACCGCTAAAATTGTAGTTATCAAATGCTTCATCATTAATCTAAGATGATTATTGCTTTTTGCAATTTTTATATGTATTAATTTAATAATTTTTATTTGGTATGTTAAATATAAAACTGATTCAAAAATCACTGCAAGAAAATTGCAGTTTACCAATGGAATTTTTTGTTGGTAAACTGAAAAATCTGTTGGTAAATCAATTTAGCAATGGATTTCCAACAGAAAAATTACGTTGGTAAAATGCTCATCGGTAATTGTACCAACATAAAAAAAATTCCATTGGTAAAT
Organism: Balakata baccata; assembly: GCA_949630135.1. Lineage (NCBI taxonomy): Eukaryota > Viridiplantae > Streptophyta > Magnoliopsida > Malpighiales > Euphorbiaceae > Balakata > Balakata baccata. Next base: position 992 of record CATIWF010217246.1, read on the forward strand.
TTACCAACAGATCACCAACAGAATATCAATGAAAAAAATAGTGTCCGCTGGTAATTACCAAAGGATTGCAATCGAAAAATTCTGTTCGAAAATTGAATCCGTGGGTAAATATGATTTATTTTTTTATATAAGATTTGTTGATAATCCATTGATATTTTATCAACGGAGCATTTTTGTTGGTAAATTATCGACAGATTTTTTCATTGGTAATCCATCAGAAATTTATCAACAAATTCATTGGTAGATATTAAATTTTGTAACAGATTTTAAAATCCATCAGTAATCAATCGGTAATTAATTCATGGGTTTCTTGTCCATTAATGATCCATTGATAAATATTTTAATTTCATTGACAAATTTAGCAAATTACTTCTTTTTTTTAGAATTATTTAATAATTATATAAGAAATCAATTTGGATAGTAAGCTAATTAATAATTAATACAATGGAATTAAACATAACACACCACGGCGTCCCAAAAATTTGTTGAACAAATTGAATTTTATATAGCTAAATTGTGTACTTGTACATATAACTACAAATAACCCACAAAAAGAACTGCTAAGCAAAAGTACAACCTATGTGAATTTTGGTCTGTTCTTCCTGTTTACACACTCAATTCAATTCAAACCAAACTTACTTTCCTTAATATTACATAATAAAATGAATTCTACAGTGTAGAACATAAGAAAATAAACAATAAATTAATACATGTCAGCCTTAAAGAGTAACGTAATTCAAGTAATTGCATACGATGCTTCCATATTCCACACGCATCTCCATCGCCAGCTGGGTTAGGAAGAAGAAAAATTCAAATGAAAATATGAGTCTAAACCCAATTAATGAAGATGAAAAATATAAGTGAAAAAATGAAAGGGAAGGGAATAAAAGAGAACTAGAAAGGGGCACTAAAAATTCAACCGCAATGCGCAAATCCATAGCTAATAAGAGGTTCTCTGTTTGATGGATTTGTGATATATATAAATAGAAAATATCAGAGGGGTTTGCTCCACTTCGAGGATGTCGAGAATATCAGAGGTATCTCTAGGCAATTGATGACAGGATGTCGATCTTCCCTGTGTCACTGGAGGTTGGGATCACGACGCTACCGCTTTTCCTCATGAGCACGTCGACTAGGAGAGCGGCTGTTGTGCCGAATTAGAGATATAAGAACTTCGAAAAGATAAGAGTCTTGGGAGAGGAAGAATAGTAGAGAAATCTATAGATTAGATAGTACTTTGAATAATATGCATACAAAAATAAATTTTCTCAACTCTAAATATTAAATTGTAATAGCGATGACCGGAATCGAATTCTAAATGACTGATAGATTTATTTTTTTAATGCAAGTAACTGAAAAATAGAGGGTTTTTATAATTGAAACTAAAATTAAATTTCAAAAATAAATAAATTGTAGAAAATTAAAATAAGATCAAATTAATATGAGAAAACTCTAGCTAAAGGTATAATCAGCCTAAGAGATTTTTCAATTAATCATCTATATAAATAAAATCAATTATAATTCAAATATATCGGTTCTAGCAACTAATAAGATATATCGACCAATTTTTCCCTTAGTTAATCGATAATCAAAATATGATTTTCAATTATTTTTTTATTATTAAGCAATCTCAGAAATACTCTTAAGATTTTACTAACAACATTATTACGAATTAGAAAGACAACCAATACAAACCAACAAATGCGAACACTCGGTTTATTTAAGTTTAATCATATATTTTCACAATATAAATCAAAAGTTTGTCCACAATTAATTATATTGTTTGTTACTTATGCTAGATTAATCAAACAACTACGGATTTGATAATCTTAACTAACAATAAATTGCAATAATAAATCAAATAATAGACATTTTATTCAATTAATCAAGCAATTATATCAACAAGCACATAAAATATATGAATTAAAAGAGATAAAAAAAAAAGTTAAATTTAGATCTCAAAAGTGAAAACTTAAACATTTTGATTAACCTTCAAATAGAAATAAATTTAGTATGCCATAAACTGAAATTATAGCTCCAAAATAATAAAAATTAAAGTTTGAATATGAAAGTAGCATTCCCGAGTGTTTACAACTACAAAAAAAAAAAAAAAAAAGAAATTTAGATAGCCTTAAGCTAACCATAAAGTCATGCAAACAAACTAGAAAGAATTTATAAATAGAAAGCAACTCTGATTAAAAGTGTGACTACACTTTATCTTCATTCGCTCAAAATATACTTCCAAATAAGTCAACAAACCAAACACGATATGCCCATATTTTATTCTGTATTCGCTCTCAGATATTAGTCTTCCAACTCCAAATATCTCATCAGATTCCAAATGTCACAAAATTAAGCAATCAACACCAAAACATATATGAATATATCAATTAAGCACAATAAATACAACAGTTCCAATAAATAAATAAGAGTAAAAGCGTAAAAATATTCAACTAAAAATAGAGTAGAAAAATCTAAGGATTAAAATATTGGCTCGAGGGAAAGAGACAAAGGTCAAATTTCAGTTATTATTGCTGCGTGAGAGCCCCACTCAATTTTGGAACTAAATGCCTTCTTTTCTTTTCTTTTTTTCCTAAAAGCATCGATTTTATTACTATTTTTAAATATTTTTTTTCAATTATATTTATAATTTTTTAAAACATAATTTACCATTCTTATAATTATTTTTCATTGATAATAAAAGCTTAAAATTTTAAGGATCTTTCTAATAGAATCTTTTTAAAAATAATAATTATTAACCTTATGATGATTGATCTCAATTTTGACATTAACAATTAAATTAAATGTCACTAATATTTTCATTTAGAGTTATTTTGACAATATTCAAAGTTTTAGCATATTTGGTTGTGAATTCTCCATTGAATAAGTCAAGTATTTACTAGAGATGCGTAACTCTCAACCAGGATACTGATCTCCTAATCGGGACTGTAGTTAGACCGGAAAATCTATGTCCAAACTAGAAAAAACCGTCTTTTGATCTTTCAAAGTTTCCGAAGCGAAAGCAGATCGGAACAGGCCTAATTCCAACAAGAAAAGCCAATTTCTAAACCGAAAAAAGTGATGGTTCAACTGAAAAATTCAAATGGACATGCCTCTTGAAGAGAAGATTCCACAAAAATGTGTTACATTATCTGGAAGTCAAAATAACCAAGTCAAATTGACCAATGTTCCGATTGGGAAGCATTCGAAGCCAGCACACCCAAGTCATTGGCTATAAAATCCTCGAACAAGTCCCGACCAGGACACAAGGAGTCTCGATCGGAAAAATCATATAGAGACTAACTGTTGGAGCCCTCAGCCAAATAGAAAATGTCATGTGTCAAAATAAGTCCTTTTCCGACAGAAAACCCCTATCTACTTGCTACATTAAATGCACTTATAAGAGAATGTTAAAAAGAGTAATGACACCACCTTATAACTGTTAACTGGTGGGTAATTAGTATAAATATTCTACCAAATACCATGTAACAGATCCAATAACTTTATAAGTGTCAAACTCTTATAAATTTATTTCTCAACTTCTTTTATTAATTATTTTGTAAATGTTTAAATATTAGCTTTAAACACTTGAGATTGTCTTGTAATTGGAGTATGTGTGAGCCAAAAAATACAATGAATTGGTTATTGTATGAACCATTAAAATACAATGAAAACTGAGATTGAGTGTTAGCTTTGATTTAAAATACCTATTTAGAAGTAAGCTATTTAAAACTTTATTGTAATCTAAAGATTAGATTAGTGAATACCCAATTGCGATCGGGAGAAATGAGTAAGGTTAGTTAACATCCGAATTTCTATAAAAATTCGCGTGTCCATCTTTTATAACCTTTATATTTCTTATGTGTGCAAAAAAATTTAATTTTTCACCAATTCATTCTCCTTTTTTGGTGATTGTTTGGGCAATAATAATAATTTATAGATTTTTTGATATAAATTAATGAATGAATTAACTATTTGAACCTAATAATTTATAGATTTTTTATATATATATTAAACTTCGATTGATTTTATTGGAGTTCGATTGACGTAAATTGATATAATCACTTTTAAATTGAACCTCAATTGATTAAATTGAGATTCAATTGAATAATTTAATTAAAATGATTTAAATTTGGATTTTAATTGATTAATTTAGAAATTGGATAGTTAATTGAATTTCAGTTAATTAAATTGAACTTAAACTGGAATTCAATTGTTAATTAAAGTACAATTGATTAAATAAAAATTTAATTAATTAATTAAATTCAATTAATCTAAATTGGAATTTAATTGATTAATTAAATTTCAATTTATTAATAAACTTAAATTGATCAAATTGAGCATAGATTAAACTTCAATTGATTAAATTAAAATTCAACTAAATAATTCAACTTGATTAAACTATGTTAAATTGAACTTTAATTTAGTAAATTGAGATTCAACTAATTAATTTGTTTAAATTGTGGTTCAATTTATCAAATTGACTCAAATTGAAATTCAATTAATTAATTAAACTTAAATTGAAAGTTAATTGATCAAAGTGTGATTATATAGTTAGACTTCAGCTTATCAAATTGACTAAACTGATATTAATTTAGAATTCAAAATAGCAATTCCATTAAATTGACATAAATAAAGGTTCAATTGATTAATTTGATTAAATTTATTTTAATTGGACTTCATTTGATTGAATTAGAGATCATATTAGGAAACAATTAATTAAATTGGGATTTAATTGAACTAGAAATCAATTGGTTAAATTGGAATTTAATTGACTCAAATTAGATTCAATTAATTAATTGAACTTAAATTGATTAAACCATTTTTGAATTAAACCTTAATTGATTGATTTGAGATTCAACTAAATAATTTGATTAAATTGATTTAAATTGATTGATTTATAAATTTAGAGGTCACTTGATTAATTAAATTTAAATTGATTAAATTAAGTTTAAATTGTTGTTTAATTGATCAAATTGATCAAATCAAGGCTCAATTCACTAATTGAACTTATCAATTGGTTAAATTGAAATTTAGTTGATTATTTATTTGTCTTGAATTGAGAATCCATAGATTATATTAGGGGCTCAAGAGTTCGATTTATTAATTGAAATTAAATTGATTAAATTGAACTTAAATTGATCAAACCATTATTAAATTGAATCTCAATTGATTAAATTGAGATTCAAGTGAATAATTAAATTTAAATTGGCTAAAATGAGGCTTAAGTAACTAATTTAGGGTTAATTGACTAAATTAACATAAATTGAAGATTAACATTAATTGATTAAATTGGGGTTCAATTGATTAATTAAACTTAAATTGATTAAAATGATATTAAATTAAAGTTTAATTGATTAATTCAAATAATTGAACTTAAATTGATATTCAATTGATTAAAGTAATTTTAATTGGACTTCATTTGCTTAAATTATAAATTAGTAAGGAATCAATAGATTAAATTAAAATTTAATTGAGTTAATTGACTCAAATTATAACTCAATTGATTAAATTGACTTAAATTAATATTCAATTGATTAATTTGATCAGAATCAAATTCAATTAATAAATTGAACAACAGTTTAATCCATTTAATTTCAATTTCATTAGTTTATTTATTGAATTTCAATTTTTAATTGATTCAAAAAATTATTTTGCATCTACTTAAAAAAATAATAATATACCAACGGATTATAAACTGCTGGTATTTACCAACTAACTACGGTCTGTTGGTAATTATAAATAGACATATTTCACTAGCAATTACTAATGAATTTATATCTTTTGGTATTTACCAAGAGCATAATTGGTTAGTAATTACCAATAAAATGCAATCTCGTTGGTAATTACCAACAAAAAATAATTATTGGTAAATATCAACAGACAAGATTTCATTAGTATTTATAATTTTACCAATGGATAAAATCCATTGAAAATTACTAACATAAAGTTCCATTAGCAAATGTAAAATAATAAAAAATGTGTTTAATTTACCAATGGATTAACAACTAATCCCAATCCATTAGTAAATTTTGTATGTGTAAATTTGGCGCCAAATAGACGCGAAAAATTTACCAACAGACATAAATTCGTCGGTAAATGTTCGAACCTGTTAGTAATTTTTTACAATTTCTTTTAATTAATTTCATTGCTAATTTGATGGTAATTTATTGGTAACTACCAACGGATTATGTTTGTTAGTAAAATCTGTTGGTAAATTGACATTTTCTTGTAGGGCAGGGTACATAAATAATATTTATGTTTTATATTTGCTAAATGTCATTTAGAATTTTTCTGTAATATACTCCGATCTCAGTTAAAAATTAAAAAATTCACCCTATTCGGAATCGGTAAATTACATAAACTTATGGATTTAGGTTAAATTACCATCCCTATAATTAATTGAAAACTGTAGAAGCTTTCTAAACAATCCCTATTCAAAGCACATCCAACTTGTAATTGATAAAAAAGAAAAATATACAAGTCAAGCCACTATTCAATTGAACAATGGTATATATTGTAGTTTAATAATGTTAGTTGTGAGTAAATTTATTGTTTCGCCTTCTAGGAGGTTTCGAGGTTGGCGCACCCAAAAGAACAGACCTGGATGCTTTTATTTTAAGACAATAATCAAGACAACTTTTTTTTTTAAAAAAAAAAAAACCATTTTCTAAATTTTTAACATCCCAGTGTGGATCTTATAATGTTATTTTATCATATTTTAATACTGAATACTTTTCACTAATCATAAAATGTACTTTTGTCTTTCTCCTCTAAGGACTAGGGTGTTATGTTCTTGTTATATTAAATTTAAGAGAAAGGTTCTTGTCATTTCACATTTTTACAATAACATATTTTTGGACTAAAAATGATCTTATAATTTGTTCTTTTAGTAAATTTAAATCTTTTTGTCATAATAATATTATACAACATTGCACTAGTACTTATGTATAATGTTTTATAATTAATTTCAAGTATAATGAGTTAATGCCTATTTGGTTTTTATTGTTTTTTTAACATTATTAAGATTAAAAAAAACTCAAATTTACTAATTGTACAATATGTACAAACTACAGTACCTTTTTTTTGTTAAAAAAAAAACTTCATATTTGAAATTAAAAAACATAAACCACTTTCCCCAATTTTAATATATTAAATCAATGAAATTATAACACTTCTATTTTTAATAAAATTTACTTAGTCTAGTATAAATTATAAAAAATTTAAAGTTTTATTACGTAATTTTCTTAATCTGATCTGGATAACAATTAAATATTTTCTTTTTTTTAAAGTATCAATGACTACTCTCTATGTTATTCATTATTATTAAAAAAAAAAACAAATGTTATTCAATATATTTTTTGTCTAAATTATTTTAAATTTCTATTTATGAGTTGAGGAATGATATATAACCTTTGTAAAATTTTAACAAATTATTGGTGGAAATAAACTTTAAAAAATTAATAGTACATTCCATATCATTTGAAGTAATATTCATTCTTTTAATATTATAAATTTCAAATGTTGCAATGCAATATACAGTATATTTTTCTATATTTAGATGTTTTCATATGAATTCTTTAGAATTTTATGTACAATATTTTAATGACTTTTTGTAAGGGTTTATAATTTTTACTTGTTAACAATGACTGTAATTACAAATGAACTAGTATTTTTAAGCATTAATCTTTATAGCTGTTATTTCAAATGATATTTTTATCAAAAATATAGAAATTTATTGTTAGTTTTTTAAAAGTTTATCTATAGCTGTCAAAATTAAAACCAAAATAATGAAAGACTAAATGTGTAAATTAACTTCTCAATTGTACTATATAGAGTGAATTACTATATCAATTTTGGATCAATACAAATAAGTCATCAAACTTTAAATTCAGTGCAAATTAGCATTTGAATTATATTATATGAAATGAGATCACCATTCGTTAGACTGAGTTGACTTACGGTTTTGATTTAGGTGGCCTAATTACACTGAATTTAAAGTTTAATAACTTATTTATACTGAATTAAAATTGAAAAATGACTCAATCTATAAAATATAGTTTAAAAACTAATTTATACCTTATCTATAATGAATTATGGGTTAAAAAAAAAGCTATAATGAAATTATGTGTAATTTATTCAACAAACTATTAAAATTAAATATCGTTGAACCAAAAAAAAAATACTGAATATTAATATAATATTAGATTGACTCGTAAATAAATACAAGATAGATAAAATACAAAATATTTTATTTTATTAATAGTTTCTTTTTTTTTTTGTCAATAATAATATAAAAATAAAAAATCCGAATTTCTTGGCGAGAGAGTTATTGATGATTTTTTTCCCCTGTACTTAAACAAGTACTCACTTCGTTCTCATTCTCAACCCTCTCATCAGTTCTTTCTATTCATCAGAGAAAGAAAGGCGAAGAGAGCGACTCCAAAGAGATTTATTTTTTAAAAATATATATATAAATAAAAAGAAGCTAATGGAAGAAACAAAATCCAGGTTTGAGAGAATTTGTGTTTTCTGTGGTAGCAGTACAGGCAAAAAGGCTAGCTATCAAGAAGCTGCTGTTGAGTTGGGGAAGGAACTGGTAATATAAATCATTTATCCCATGTTTCTGTCTTAGCATTTCTTTTTTTGTTTCTATTTTCTATTTAGTTTTTTTTCTTAAAATCTTGAAACAAAAATACAAGTTTTCAAGATAACATTTTTTGTAGAAAGAAAGCAATCAGATTAACAACCCATGTTGTTGTTCTGGTTTTTCTGTTTCTGGGTTTCGGAGGCCGTACTCAGAATTGTTCTTTTGTGATTTTAAGTTTCAATGTAAATTCTGTTTTGAGTTTTTTGTTTTTGTAGGATTACTTTGGTGGTCTTAATTGGTTTATGACTGGTGCAAACTCTTTCTTTACTTTGCTGTCATTGATCATAAAGTGTTTGTTTCAATTAAGTCAAAATTTCCCTTAATCTCCATTCTTTTCAAGTTTCTATTTTGCTGTCATTTCCCTTTCTTTCAGGTGATTTTGCTTTCATAATATTGTTTTTTCTTTTTGGATGATGGTGTATACAAGTTGCAACAAACAGGTCTCAATGTGGCCCTATGATTGTTTGGTTTTATTTTCTTTATAGAAGAGAGAAGGTTTAGGGTTTATGTTTAGCATGAGAGGCTGCTAGCTGTAACCTGCCTGTCAGTTGAGCAGCCTTCTTGCATGATCCTTTTTTTTTTTTTTTTTAATTAAATCAAATGGGAAAAATAGAAAAGAAAATAAAATTAGTTGTTGTTGGTGGTTTTTTTTTTTTTTTTTTCCTGGGAACCAAACATGCTACCATGACTCTTTTAAGCATGTTCTCATTGGGGGCACTTCCACAACCTTCAAGGACAAAAACTTCCATGATTTTTGCTTATGGGTTTCTTTCTCAAGTATATGCTTATTTCACTCACTAGGGGCTCTCTTAATAATTTGTTCCACTCCAAGCTTATTATTACTGTTGCAGTTTTGCTGTCATTTAACTTAGTTTTTTATTAATTAATACTAGTAATTTGTGTTGATGATGATTAATGAATATTGAAGGTGGAAAGAAGGATTGATTTGGTCTATGGAGGTGGGAGCGTGGGATTGATGGGTCTTGTTTCTCAGGCAGTTCATGATGGCGGGCGCCATGTTCTAGGGTTAGTCTCTCTCTCTCTCCCCCTCTATTATTCTATCTCTCGCTCGGTTTTCCTCTTGGAATGTTAATTAGGTACAAAAAAAGAATTGCTTTGTTCTAAAAGATAAGCATAATTTTCATGTCGGTTACAGCAATCACTATCTTAGGAAATTGAAGTTTATCTTATCAGTTACGGCTGAAACTAGCTAGCGTTGTCTCTGTAAATCTTTTATGAATACGAACTTCACCACCAAAAACAATAAGGATTTTTTCATTCCAACAAGTAAGAATTTTGCCCCTTGAATCATCTGCAAGTTTCTGTTTCCCAATTTTCTGCACAAAGGCAAACATCTTAAGGGAACAAAATGCTGGCCTAAACAGAGAAGAGGAAATTATCTGCAGCTTCCTTTTTCACTTGTTTAATGAAAGCATTAAAAAAAGAAAAAAGATTCGCTGTTGATGACAAATTGGCCTTCTAGGGACTCTGAAACATAGTACTAAAGACTGAATTATCAATTTTCATGAACACCGTAATACAGTGAAAGTTATGTTTCTTAACTAATTATTGTTGAACTGGTTTCTTAACTGATGTTTTCTTTGGCAACTTCTTAACTAGTGGTTCGTTTTAGCAGCTGAGATCAACTGAATAAAGCGTATCTTTTTTGGTCGTTGCAAATGTCAAGGAAGAAATATATTGAAAAGATTTGTAGAAAGTATGTAAACTTTAAGGCAGACACTCGGACAGGCAGTTATTATTATTACACAAGGGGTACCTTTTTTTTCTGAAAGACCATGTTTCTGAATAGTTGATAGGTCCCCCTCTTCTTCTTAAAGAGACCTTTGTACCCTTGTTGAAGTTATTATGATGGAAAGAAAGCAAGTTGCTATCTTTTGTACCATAGAGATCAATTTCAATTCTTCTACCTTTTTATCCTTCAATTTTAGATTTGAAGAAATTATTGCTAATGAGCAATGGTCTTGTGATTTTTGCAGAGTTGTACCAAGGACACTGATGCCTAGAGAGGTGAGTTGAGACTTTCTATGTGGAGCTGCCTTTACTTTTTCTGTTCATTAGCAAGTCTTTTGGAGGATAGAATCTTATAAATAGGCTCATTTGATCTGTCTACATAATGTCTACTAGTAGTATCTATCTCTCTTTACATTTAATCGACACTTGTGTGGATTAATGGAAAATTAGAGAAATACTTAGGTAGATCTAATTTATTATATCAATCCAATTATATAATGACATGCATTTAATTGTTTTATATTTATTTTCACATTCACCAATAATAATAAAACAATTAAAATAAAAATAAAATAATTAAATGCATGTCATTATGTGATTAGATTGGTATATGAATGACGTGTTAGATTCGGTCTATCTAAAAATTTTTCGAAAAATTAATTGATTAATTAATATGCTTAAAAGTGGGATTATGTTTGATATTAGTGTTGAATTAGGTGTTGCCTGTTGACAAGATTTAAGGAGATTTTGTAACATAAGGTATATATACATGGTTACAGATAATTGGTCAGACTGTTGGAGAAGTCAGAGCAGTCTCTAATATGCATCAAAGAAAAGCAGAAATGGCTCGTCAAGCTGATGCCTTCATTGCCCTTCCTGGTAAAGATTTCGTCCGTAAAAATTCTTTTTGTTTAATAATATTGGATCTACAAATCAGGATATATTAATTAATTGCATGATAATTTTATTTATTAATGACCTATCATGTGACATTTATTAATGACAGGGGGCTATGGCACCCTTGAAGAATTACTGGAAGTCATTACATGGGCTCAGCTTGGTATTCATCGCAAACCTGTAAGAAGTCCTTGTTGCTCTATTTCCCTGAGTTTCTTTACATTTTGCCAAATTCCTGCTGACAGGGAGAGAGAATTCACAATAAATACTCAAATGACAAAATCATTCGTTGCATGGCAAATAAAATATTTCGAAAAGAAACCATATATACATTAAACTCAAGAAAGTCTCAGCCTCCCTAACAACTAAAGGTAGGGAAATGTATGAACAAGTGATGTTTGTTAATTACTAGTCTTATTAAAAATTTGAATGGCATGTTCCTTATTAAAATGATTAAGTTGGTGATCAAGCAACAAACTAATTTATCATAAGAATCATGAGCCTATCACAAATTACAATAACCCTCGTAAGATTTGGTTGAATAACTAGTTGGTCTTTCTATTTTTGGAAATATATTATGAGGTACCTCATATTTGGTTTAACACATTACATAGTCTTTCAATTATTTTTTTTTCATTACATATAAACAAAATGTCAAATTTTTCTTTTTTTTTCCCCTTAAAAATACCAAAAAATATCAAAAAAAAATTTAATGTCATTAACTTTATACGAAAATATCAAATTTATTATTTTTGTTAATATTGTATCTCAAAAAATAAATAAGAATATTTTTTTAGTTGATTAACATAATATTTCATTTAAAAGTAATAGAAAGTCATTTTAGTTATTAGAACCAAACCCGAGGTTTTATAATATATTTCAAAAAATAAAATGACCAATTAGTGTATTCAACTAATTTTCGAGAATGTATTAGAAATATGTCGAATGAGTCTCCTACCCGAACCACTAATCCAAGAGAAAAGAAAATTATCTGTATGTGCTAGTGGTATAAGCAACAAGTATTCTAATAAGCTTTTGCAATTAAATTTTTTGAAAGCAATCATTTAGTTTGAGTACATATGATGTCTTGTTTTATATATATATGTTAACGTGTTAAAAAATTCCTATGTGGTCTCCAAGCTTAACAAGGGTGATGGGAACATGTTGGACATGTCTTGGGTTTTTGTTGAGTACTGTTACATACTCTTGAAAAGCATGGTTTTGATTTGATAACCCCATTTTTCGTGGTCAATAAAGTTGGATCAGATTTTTTGATAGATAAGAAAAGGCATCAACGAATCAAATCATGTGGTACTCAATTGGATTCACATGGAAAGATAGCATAAGATTTTGAATGAGAAATAGAGTAGACTTTTCTCTTCATTGCTTTTCTTTTCTTTAAAAAAAAAAAAAGAAAAAAGAAAAAAGTGTGAAAATGTTGGTCAAAAGGAGGTGCTTGTTGGTTTATGATGTGTTATTTTACTATTTCTTTTAAGTAGATGACAAGAACATTTTGCATAATCCGAGTCTCTGTAGACCAAACTAATGAAATAGTGTTATATAAATTATTTTATTCATGTGATATTTTTTTTTATTGATTTGATTTATATAGACTTGACCTATGCATAATTTTTCTTATATAGTAATTTATTCAATAATTAAGCAAATTTTATTTTATTTTAATTTGCAGGTGGGTCTGTTGAATGTGGATGGATTCTATAATTCATTGTTATCATTCATTGACAAGGCCGTTGATGAAGGGTTTATATCCCCCATTGCACGTCGCATTATCGTCTCTGCACCCACTGCTAAACAACTAGTCAGACAACTTGAGGTAAACAATTCCCTTTTTCTCATATTAGATGAATGAAGAACGCTAAAGACACTCCTCATTTATAGACACTTTTCAGCACTCAGTTTCTGATTAATTGATGAGAAGAGAAATTTTAAACAGAAAAGAAAATGATTTTCAAAAATTTATTTTTCCTCACCAATCAACTAGCATTCCAAGACTTGTTTAGATAAGAAAATGTACCTTAATTCTCATACATTCTCACGAGTTAATTTTATCTATGATCACTGAATTTTGCTTTTATTATAGTAAAATTATAATATTTTTTTATTTTAAAAAAATTACTGAATTGTATTTTTGTTTTACTAAAGTTACTTCATTACTAATTTTCGGTGACACATCAACTGTCTCGTTAGATTTATGGTGACATGTCTACTACGTTAGATTTTGGATAACACGTCAGCTGACATGTCAAAATAAATCAAAAAATTGACCGAAAATTACTTTAATGAAATAAAAATATAATCGAGTGATTTTTTTTAAACGAAAAAAATTATAATTTTACTGTAATAAAAATAAAATTAATCGAATATAAAACCAATCCCATTCTCATTGTTTAAACAAAAAAGAAGTGGTGACCCACCAACCAAGAATTTTGTTGGCCAGGAGTATGAACCTGAATACGACGAAATTACGTCGAAGCTGGAATGGGAAGAGGTTGATAGACTAAATTATGTTGCTGGATCAGGGGTTGCTACAATGTAGAGTAGAGAGCATGGAATTGGAGGATCATAATATTTTGGCTAACTCAGTATATAGTTAGTTATATACGGTGTAGAATACCGTATAGTAATTTGCCTTTTTGGATGACATTGGGTCAGCAATATGTCTCAGTATGTATACAGGTTCTGCAGAGAAAAGAAAATGTTCCTTTTCTTTCTCTTTTTGTTAAAAACACTGAAGCAAAAATGGAAAAAAAAACAAAAAAATCATTTCAAGCTTTTCTTTTTGGTGTTCATTTTAAAAACTAGCCCAGCTTGTTGATATTAATTTAATGAATAAGACTGTGAAGTTTTGAGTTGACTGGACCTACTGAACAAAAATTTAGCCAGAGCAGGAAAAATTGTCAAAATTGCCTGTAGCACTTGTGATGGCCTCATTTTGAGCAAAGGGGTGAAAAATTTAGAAGCTACTAAAATTGGAACTCAATAGTCAATATAATATATTCTCTTAATTACCTTATTTCATTTCTGTTCAATGTAATATTATATCTTTTATTAATATTTTATGAACTTAACCTTAATTGATTACCCCATCAAAAAGTAGTTATCTACTACCAATTTTAGACTTATAAAATAAACATAATTGTTTTACATATAAAAATATATTATTAACTTAATCTATAAACTAATATATGATTTAGACAATAACTTTAGTTGTTAGCTATAATAAAATTATAACAGGTTGTAGAATAGAGTAATTAGCACATGACAACATCATCGATGGCGCATTATTGGTTGAAAGGGATCTACGCTCTTACATATTTGGGCACAGCAGTATGCAAGTGAACGTTCTCCTTTCTCCAAAAAAAGGTATACATTATTCTGTTAATTTAAAACTAAAATCGATTCCTACTTATTTTAATTAAAAAAAATAGAATAAAATAGAATTATAATATTTTTTTTATTTCAGTTTACTTAGTTTTTAATATTATATAAATTTATAGAAAATAGACTCCCTCTATTTTATATAGACTAAAATTCATAGTCAAAATTAAAATAATTAAAAATATTGAATTATACAGAGAGAATTAAATCCAACTTTTCATTTATTTTGCGGAGCATTTTTTTTTTTTTTTTATCAATTACAAAATGGGAGAGAGGAACGGTGGGCTGTTCGGGAGACTCGTAAAAGTCTTCAACCGATCCATTCACAATAAATGGAGGCAAACTCTCTCCAATGCACTTATTCTACGAACTGCTACTCAAAACTCAAGTGTCCAAAAAGGCATTACATGAAAATAAAATAGAACAGAAAATTGTTACATCTCCTCCTACCTGAAATCCATGTGAAAATTTCGGGTTTCAGTGATAACCCATTTATATTGCTGCAAAGTACTCCTTGCTCAGCTTTGGGTCTGGCTTCATGGATTTCTCTCCAGGCTTCCACCCTGCTGGGCAAACTTCGTCTGGATTTTCCTGCACATATTGCAATGCCTATCCCAAGAATCAAATATAGGAATAAAAACACGTTAGCTCATCTTTTGTTGCTTCCCTTTCAAATAAAAAACAAAAAATAAAAAACAGTTTTCTTCAGTTTAAGACAATCTTTGTCTCAACTGTGAATCAGATTCACCTGGAGTGTCCTCAGTGTCTCGTCGACACTGCGTCCAATAGCAAGATTGTTAATGGTGGAGTGTTGGATAACTCCTTCCTTGTCAATAATGAAAAGTCCTCTCAAGGCAATTCCCTGAAATTAAAACCAGACCGCATTCCATAGAGTACCAGATGCAAACTTAAATATTTCAGAGTCTGCTAATAAAACTATCAAACAAAGAACATGTTGTGTGCTTAGACTTTTGAAAGGAACTAGATATTAAAAAGAGAGAAAAGAAAAAGAACGAAAGAAATTAAGAGAAAAACCATATGCTCTTTTACCATGAGATTCAACATAGTTGAACCTATGTGATACCTGATCAGGGATTAGCACACCATAAGATTTTGAAATCGATTTGGTGACATCAGATATCAAAGGATACTTCAAATCTCCAAGACCACCTGACTTTCTATCTGTTTGAATCCATGCAAGGTGGGAGAACTACACATAGAATAGCATATGAGAATCAGGATTCTGATCAAGGGACAATTCCAGATTTTAAGCTAACAGCATAATAGCAGAAATAGCAATAGACAACTTCTTGTTACTACTGTAATTACATAATGAGCACACTACTAAAGACAGACACAAGCTGAAAAATAGAAATTATTCAGCAGCAATGTAACACAAACTCAAACTTCAAGTCATAAATTTTATGAGCTGCATATTTTCATATGAAAAATAGACCTGAGAGTATTCATGCCAAATGCAAAGTATCATTTCCTAGCTTCTTTCCAAATCAGATTTTTTTTCCCTTCCCATCTTGACATTCATAACCATTGACCATTACAACAAATAAAACAATTAACAGGATCATATATTTTCAAAATGAATACAGATTTTAAGGATCACTTAAGCTATGGTGAAGTACAAGGCCTGAATAAATTCTACAATAGAAATTACATGTGATCAAATGCACTGATAGTCTAACCAACCTGAACCACATTCCAAATATTTTTTTTCCTTTTTATATTCCATTTTTCAGGCTGGAAGGCCAAGAAGCAAGGACAATACAGGTGTATTCTTCCCCTTTAACAACTCTCATCAAAAGGTTTACTGCAAGATTCAAAGTAGAGACCTCCCACACCCTTAAAGGGCCTTTCTTGGTTAGAAAATTATTTGCCCATGTAAACACATTCAACTTGTCTGCAGTCATATTATCTAGAAGATTTTCTGAAACCATACTCTCAATAAGAACACAAAGTACACAAAAATGTGGCCATGCATTAGATAAAATTAAATTAATACAAAACATCTGCTACTGTTGACCGATTTAATTGTAAAATCCCTCACAATTATCTTCCTTCTTGTTAACAAACTTACCACACTGTCAACTGAAACACCTAACACTTCAGTGTTTAGCTTCTCAAACTCAGCATATCGGTCGCTAAAAGCAGTAATCTCTGCACAGGAAAAAAAAAGTTCAAGAGTACAATTAATCTCCTCTGTCACCCAAATTTCAACTTATATATATTGAGTAACACATACCTGTAGGGCAAACAAATGTGAAGTCCAATGGATAGAAAAAGAGAATCACATATTTCTTCCCAATGTATTCAGAAAGTTTAACCTGAAACAACAACAAACCAGTCAAAACCGAACTAAAGTAAACAAGAAGAAGAAAAAGGTACAGCAACCTGAAGGCATAAGAAAAATCTAACTTCTCATAGCAATTTTCACAATGTCATGTACAAGGCGGAAGAAAAAATTATGGAACCTCACAAAGCAGAAGTAGATAACCTACAAACACTAAGGCCTTGTTTGGCATTGCGTTTGAAAAAAGCGTTTTTCAAAAAAAAAAATTTGTATTTTTAATTTTTTTTTTTAGTTTTAAAAACTGCTTTTAGTAAAAAGAGGTAAATAGATGTTTTTTCAAAAAACAATTATGAAAAAAACAGTTTATAAAAAAATAAAAAAATCAGTCCATTAAATCAAAAAATTTCAAAATATGCTCTGAAAACTCTCAACAGCAATACCAAACAGTCCCTAAATTGCAATGACCCAGCCAAGAGGCAGATGTCACTGGCAATAGGCAGTTCTAGTGTTCTACTATTCAGCATTTCTTTTTCGAGAATAAAAAAAAAAAGGTATGCTTATGCATCTTTGTGCCCATAAGGCCCAAAACCAAATATGGAAATTTGCGATATAAATTATAGCATTATTTAATAAATCTAAGTATTTCACGCCCAAAATTTCCCACATTCAAGACATTCAATTTATAATTCTGTATACACAAGCATGATAGCTGAAGATACAATCTAACAGAGAAGCAGATATTTCACAACATTGTCCAGCTTCAACTTGCCTTAATGAACTCCTGGTCGAAAACAGCCTCCCCCTCGAAATCGGGAGCTACATTTCCAACAAGAGGAAGTTCGCTCTGCACAGAGAGATACAAATCCGAACACACTCTTAAGAAGAATCAACATTGTAGAGTTCTAATCATGAAATGCAATTATAATTAAGCTTAGCTTATTAGTACCAAAAATTAACCAATTCCTAATCTCAAAACAACTTATCTACAAACACTACTTACACTGGCCTTGACAACGAAGCTCTTCCTCGAATGAGAACCGCAATTCGACGAAAAGGAACGGGGGGCGCGAGGTTGAAGCGCCTTTCGATTGCCGACGAAAGAATTGCGGAGAGTTAGGGTGTGAAAGGGTTTTGAAATGGGATAAACCATTGATTTAGTGTTGGCGGCGACTGAAGAGATAAGACCAGAGGCTGAAGCAGCTGAACAAGCCATTTTTTCCTCCTCTTTTGTTGGAAGAATCGAAGCAGAAAGCCGCCCTCTATACAGAAAGTCTAAGGTGGAGAAAATGGTAGGTGAAGATAATATCGTTATCAATTATCAACAAACAGACATCAGTGTGGCAAATTATATCATGGACAGGGTTCGTACAGCATCAAAACAAATTTACAGAAATTCATTTATGGACGAATTTCATGATATAAATTCATGAAAATGATCATTTTATTACTACAAAATTGTTAAGTTAGTAATAAATATTTATTTTATTTTAAAATAAAATTAATAGTTATTTTATATATTTTTATATACTTTTTTTTCCGTAAGTTTTGTCTATATTTTTTATTCTATTTTGTATTTTATTGAAGATAATTCAATAAATTTATACGTATAAATAAAAAAAATGAACTTATATTAATATAAGAAATGAATTTTTATTAATAAGTCAATTAATATTTTTCAATAAATTAATGAATTTTTTTTAATAAATTAATAAACTTCTTTTAATAAACTAATAAATATTTAGTTTATTAGTAATGAACTTTTTCAATTTAGTGACGATGAACATTTTTAATAAATTAACAAAATTTTACTTTATTCGTAATAAATATTTTTTAATGACGTAATGAATATTTTTCAATAAACTAATAAATTTTTAGTTCATTTCATAATAAATATTTTTAATTTATTTGTAATGAATATTTTTAATAAACTAATAAATATTTTTTTAATAAATTATTAAATATTTTTTAATAAATTTTTATCTAATATTAGATATTTATAAAACTGTATGTGATGATAATGTTACATAAACTGAGATATAACAATTGTGTCAGTGTTGGTTGGGTTAGGGTTTTGTATATTCATACAGCCGGCCCAGCCCATTCAGTTTTTAGGCTTAGCCACATCTTCTTCTTCATCAGATCAGATTGCAGACTTTCACCATCTTCGAATCACAATCTTCAAGCCCTTATCCTTTCCCACCACAAAATCACGTCTTTTCCTTTTTATTTTCTTCTATACCGGAAAAATTAAAAAAGTAATACTACCACTCATGGCCATTGCTCATCATGTAGCTATTTGAGCAACAATGCAAAAGAAACTAACTTTCTTCTCCAACCACAAATTCACATTTCCGAACTGCAAACCCCATAATTTCCCCTCTCTTCGCCATGATTTTCCCTCATCTTCTTGCTCAAGAACTCTCCAATTTGCTTCACCTTCTTCCAAAACAGCTACCATTTTCCTTCCTGCTAAGCCCCCAAAAACAACTGAAATTTCTCCTGTATCTGCTCCCCTTAATAGCTCTCCTCCTCTTTCACAACCACCCAGTGCCGAATTTCAAGAGAAAATGCTTTACCTCGATTCAATTGGCCTCGACATATTCTCCCTTGCCGACCGCCACCGTCCGATTGCTCTCTCTGTTTCCCTCGACGACGTAAAATCCATAGTTGATATATTTAGCTCCATGAATTTCAATGCCGTCGAGTTCCGGCGGATTGTTTCCATGTGCCCTGAAATTCTCGGGGCCAATGCTTCCATTATCCTTCCCATCTTCACCTTCCTCCTCCGTGAAGCCCGCGTCAAGGGCTCCGATATAAAGCACGTCATCTACCGACGTCCGAGACTATTGGTCTCTAGCGTTAAGCACCGGCTGCGTCCGGCGCTTTACTTTCTCCAAACCATTGGAATTGAAGAGATAAGCAAACACACTTATCTATTATCGTGTAGTGTGGAAGATAAACTACTACCCAGAGTTAATTACTTTGAGAATATGGGATTCCCTCATAGAGAAGCGATTTCCATGTTTAGGAGATTTCCCCCGCTCTTTAATTACAGTATCAAAGGCAATATTGAGCCGAAGTTGAATTATTTCATAGTGGAAATGGGGAGAGATTTGAAGGAAATTAAAGAGTTTCCACAGTATTTCTCATTTAGTTTAGAGAACAGGATTAAGCCAAGGCACCAATCTTGTGTAGAGAAAGGTGTGTATTTTCCTCTTCGTGCTTTGTTAAAGATTACTGAGGAGCAATTTCTAGGTAGATTAGATGTCTGTTGTAATTCTTCAATGCCATTGAGCACTTCTCCATTGTCATGTACAAAATTCCATGTTGAATCGAATACAGAGTAAATTTTTTATATGCCATCTATCTTTGAATTGGTGTGCTTTCTGTGCCTATTATGTGAGTGTTTGATTGATATTGCTTCTTATTGATTTCTACATGTACGTTTATTTTTCAGCTGTGAGTTTTTTTTGGAATCCATGAGATTGGAGCTTGTTTGGACTAGTAATTGGCGATTCAGCATCCCAACTTGTTTTTGCTTCATTTTGTAATTAAACATAATGGTTAGACCAAACTGTCAAATCCTGCTATTAGCTTATCAAAATTATAGATGAAATGCTCAAAGGTTGATATTTTTTTTCTCTATCAGCATATGAGATTATGGGGCTATAACCATTAGCACTAATCTAAAAGGGCCCTTAGTGTTCTGTAGATTTTCCATTCTTTAATGTGGTTTTTCGTGCATCCTGTGTTAAATTTATACTTGTGGGAGTGGGATGATTGGGGTTTTTCTGATAGCCAATTACAAATGCCTCCATAGTTGTTCCCTATGTTGATTTTCATTTTTGCTACATGAATTATTCAAGGCGTGCATAATGCACAAGATTTCTCCTTTCTCATTTTTTTTCATCTGGTTATTTCCACAAAAGGAACCCAATGCATTTGGGTCACCGACGATCGACCTTTTGTTTTGTAGATCTAGTCTCTGAGAGTGGAAAATCTCTGTTGTTTCTTAATCTTTGCATACATATTCAATATATTTGGAGCTGGAGTTTGGCCAACTATTTGACCTTCAGTAGTGAACAGTCATCTTCTGGGATACTCCCTCTGTGTTTTGTACAACTTATTCCATATGTCAATATGGAATCACGCTCTGACCAGCGCCAGAGGCTTTATGTTTTACTATGTGCCTCTTTCTTCTCTTCTGCTGAAAGTTAATTGAACATTGAAGAAGTTATTAAAGCATCAATTGGCTAGACTGAGGTCTATCTTGTTTAAGCATATTGTCAATGCTGTGCTGTCATATTGATATAGAAAGAGTAAGGCTTTATGCCAACAGCAGCATATACTGTGATAAAGGAGAGTTGCAACATTTTGATAAAGGTGGACTGATTAGTAGTAAGCTTGAGATTATAATGCTGCTAATACCAATTCTCCAAAGAAACAAATATTTAGCTTAATCAGGCAAATAATGTAGCATCAACACCGTCATTTTCTTAATATTATAATTAAAGCCAAGGAGTATGAAATTGTCACCATTGAGATTAGAGATCCAATACACATTTTTAGATATAAACAATACATTTGACAATTATAATTATACTAACAGTAGTGCTGCTTGTCTCAATTTATTTTGTACTAATTTATTCCAACAATATTAAAATAATAGTATTTTAATACAAGATGAGCAACACGTATAGATAGATTGATGAAGTATTTTAATGCATTCGGCATCAGCATTTTTCTTATGCTATTAGTGTTATAACTCTTATAAGTCTAATAATGACAACTAACAGCAATTTTACAACTGGAATGAATATATCCAGCCTGCCTTACTTTGACACTCCACTAAAAGAGGGAAAGCAAATGCAGAGGAATTACTGGCTTGGTATGCTTTTGATGTCTATAGGTCTATAGACGCATGATTATTAATCATAGAGAAAAAATAGAAGGGAAAGGTCATGTCTTGTTTGTTGGGCCTCTCAACATTTATTTTTTTCTCCAAATTAGGCCTTTCAACTTTTATTTTGTCAAAATTAGGCCCTTGTTGACTTAAAATAAACGTAAACCAAAAAAGAAAGAAAGTTGGAGGGTCTGATTTTGGACAAGACAAAAATTTTAAGGGCTTAATGTGTACAAAATTTATAATAAATTACTAATCCACCTCTAATGTTTTGTTAAATATACTAATTGGTCCATTCATTTTTTAAATACATTATAAAATTTTTCATATTTAGTTAAATATACTAGTTGATCCATTCATTTTTTAAAATACATTATAAAGTTTTTCATATTTAGTTAAATATACTAGTTTGTCCATTTATTTTTTAAAATACATTATAAAATTTTTCATATTTAGTTAAATATACTAATTGGTCCTTTCAGTTACTTTTGACTAGAATATTCTGTTAATCAACTAAAAAATACAAAAGTACCCTTATTTATTTTTTTGATAAATTTAACATTTTGTTAATTTAAAAAATACAATATTAATAAAAATAAAATTAACATTTTGGTATAAGTTGATTGCGCAAAATTTTTTTATATTTTTTAAGAAAAAAAAATGATAATTTTAACATTTTATCTATATATAATGGAAGAAATATAGAGGGTATTAAATCAAATCCGAGAGACTTTATAATATATTTCTAAAAATAGAGAGATCTACTAGTATATTTAACAAAATCTGAGTGATGTTTATAGCAATGTACCCCACAATTAATGTTAGAATGCGTAAATTTAATAAAGTAAAAACTAGAGTTCTCAATTCAAATATTAAAAATTTAAAGCTCTACAGCCAAAATACGCATAATTCGTATATCAGGACAAGAGCCAAAATATGCCTTTTTCCAACAAAAAAAAAGCAAAAAAAAAAATATATAGTTTTACCAAGAAAATCACTCATGACTTAGTTGATTGGAGATTTAAAAAATTTATCAAACAATCCAGATTCAAATCTCATAATCCCTCTCTCCCAACTTGTAATTGATAAAAAAATAATTAGTTTTATCAATGCTTATCATACAATTTGTAAATTTATACAAATAAGTTCTTTAACTGAAAATTTATAGAGCAATTTATAATTTTAAACTAATTTAGCAATCGATTAAAATTTTCAGATTAACTATTATTGACTAGATAGTGATTATTTCATAGATATAGCCTAATTAAAAATTCTTGATTAATTCTCTTGACTATGATTTATAGATGTTCAGTGTTTCATAAATTGACAAATTTAATAATTTCAAAAGTCAATTAAATAAAATTAATAATCAATAGAGTCAATTGAATAAATTTGCTGTTAAGAGACTGAATACTTAATATTTTCATCCTCATAAGTATTCTAATTTGGTAATTAGTAGGAACATTTAAAAATAACAAAATACATTAATATTAAAACTTATAGATTCACATATCCAAAGCAAGCTGGGGACTATTAAATCCCGGACATAAATGTGAATAATAATTGATAACTCTTACAATAAAACTAATTGATTAAAATCCATAAATTTTGTATTTTTCCATGTAGGAAATAAAAAATCAAATTCATAAAAAATGAAGAACTTTGATGTAGGAGGAATTTTCTAAAATTAATAAATTTTGACATTTTTTAAATAGGTAAATAATAAATTTTACCTAAATTTATGAATTGTTCAAAGTTTATCATTTAAAATCTCTCAGTCCAAATATAATCTTTATAAACTATGGGTGCGTAGTCATTTGGTTTGATTTTAAACAAAACCGAATTCATATAAATCAAACTTAATTGAAAATTCTCTTAGAATTGCATTTTTCGAAATATAAAAAATATGAAAAAAAAGTTATAACGAAAATATTCGTGTTTATTGTCTCGACAATAATGTAATTATTGAATAAATATATAAACTAATAGTGGTCGGTGGGTAAAGTGATAATCCACTTTGAAATGGAGATGGATGCAACAAATGAAAAGTTATGGGGAAAGAAAGTAATTTAAAACATTTCTTATATAAATTTTTTTTCTATTAATCTTCCCTCCACATCTATCCCAAACTAAAAATTCCCTCCTTTCCCTCGTTTTCTGCTCTCTTCTTTAGTTCTTCCCTTAACCCCAACTTTCCCTCAAAAACCCTCCGCTTCCTTTTTCTCTCAAAAAATCTCATACCCCTTTCTCTACCTAACCTTCAGATCTCCATTTATACTGCTAATCGAAATCTCTTTTCATACGTTATTCGCCGATTATTTCTGTTTCATTTACCTATGTCCGGCGGCTCTCGCGCCTCCACCCGCAAGCCCACCGCGGCGGTCGCTACCCCTCCTCCCGGCCCGATCCTGCCGCCACTCAGACGCCACCTCGCTTTTGCTACGATGAAACCGCCGTTTGTTCGTCCTGATGATTATCATCGTTTTGCGCCTCCGGCTAAAAATGTAGTCGCCGATGCTGATGCTGATTGTATAATCGTGAGGGGTCCTGTGAGTTACCTTACTATGTAGGGATACCTGGAATTAATACATGCTTACTTGTTCATGTGCCTTTAGTTTCTGCAGATTTTGAGAGCATGTGACGGCGAGTGGTATGATGGAAGTGGATGAGAATCGATTTTAACTCTGTTTGGTTGTTGATAAATTGTGAGGGAAAATTTAGAAGTTCAGTAAGTGGTATTTTGGCTGTTATGAGATTTCTAATTGAAGCCACAGTAACAGTAGTTATCCTCTAGTTACAGCCTAAATGGACCATCATACGATAATTGTAGCATCTTTGTAGCTTATTTTAGTTCATTTGTTTCTTTTACGTGGTTTTTGATTGTTAGAATTTGTAGCGGTTAGTTGTGATGTTTGGGAAATGCGGATTTTCATCTCAATGGCATTGGTTTCCTAAAGGATCAGTTAATACTTTTGTGGTCTTGGATCCATAGTAATTTATGTATTACAAATTTATTTCCAGTCCATGCCTTTTGGTGTGATCAAGGGTGTGGACTTCTCATTTGCAGCTACTTATTGAAATGTAATGGAGCTATATTCTATTCTATTAGAGTAAACTTGTGCTCATATTCTTGTTTTTATTTGGAAAAATCTGTTAATGCTTCTCCAGTGGTAATGCTTAACCATATATGATTACTGTGGTAATGCTTAACAATATATGTGGCCTTCTAAGACAAATGGGAAGGGTTATCTCTTCAAACATGGTTGTGCCTGCTTGGTTTTCTGTTAGTAGCAGTAGCAATGATGGAATTTCAAAATAGAACATAGGTGCTTTGAATTTATCCTGATGTGATATATGAGTTATTGCACAAGTGATTTCATCTGCTTAATAAACAATTATAATATGGCTTAGGTTTCTACGTCATTGCATTGCTTGAAACTAAAACTCAGACTTGTTTTTTTATTGCCATAGTCATGATGGAACATGCCCATATACATTTTGCTTGCACCTTTAAGCAGTATATTACGATTTATTTGTCTTTTCACTGTTTAACATAATTCTTCCTCTTTTGGTGTTCCTCAGCCACTAAAACGGAAGAGTGGCTCAGATGAAAACAGAGTCGAGTCTACTGAGTGGGCTAGCAGTGCCGGTCCTGCTGGATGCAGTGAGGTATCTAGTAGTCCTTTCCATACACCTGTGTCTGCAAAAGGAGGAAGGGCTTACAACAGATCAAAGTCCTCAAAGGGCAATAGATCAGGGCCTCAGACCCCAGTGTCAAACATTGGTTAGATTTTTATCCCTTGCCTTTTATGCGTGTGAATTTCCTTCTTAAAATCATTTGCATGAGTTCTAAGAGACCTTAGTCTTTTGATGAGGTGTTGAACAGTATAAACTAAGTTTCCTCTACCCTTTTATCATGTTGCATGCTGCTGTATCCTGTCTTAATATTAATCAAGAAAGAAGAGACCTAACTATTTAAATTTATGTGAACTTGCAGATTCTCCCTCTCCTCTTACACCAGCTGGCAGCTGTCGTTATGACAGTTCCTTAGGTAATCTTAAAATCTGGCGTCCTATTTGGCATATGCTCATATTCACTCCAGTCATTTTATAGCTGGTAAAAGCCTTACATCTATACTTATAGACAA
The DNA here is from genome assembly GCA_949630135.1 of Balakata baccata. Lineage (NCBI taxonomy): Eukaryota > Viridiplantae > Streptophyta > Magnoliopsida > Malpighiales > Euphorbiaceae > Balakata > Balakata baccata. The sequence goes on from CATIWF010217246.1 coordinate 27,045, forward strand.
AAATGTCCCTATATTTTCAGGTCTTTTGACAAAGAAATTTGTCAATCTAATTAAGCATGCTGAAGGTGGTATTCTTGACCTAAACAAGGCTGCAGAAACTTTAGAGGTGATTATGATACTGATTGGATGCTTGGATCATCAAAAACAGCTTTGATACTTATTAAGAGCTTTTCGTTGGTACAGGTCCAGAAAAGACGGATATATGACATAACAAATGTCTTGGAGGGAATTGGTCTTATTGAAAAAAAGATCAAAAATAGAATTCATTGGAAGTAATTTGATAGCATTAATTAGACATTTCAGATATCGATAATAACTTCTTTCTGTTTGATTCTTCCAAACATTTTCTAACATGTAAGCTTATGTATCTGTTGAATGGTTGTATCAGAGGAGTTGATGCTTCAGGGCCAGGGGAGGCAGATGGTAATGCCTCTTTATTACAGGTACATGGAAGTGAAGCCCTTGTTATTTTTCTCCATCTCTTTATTTAGGTTTCTGAATGTAGATGGACTATATCTGCTGGATGATCCCCCAATCTTTTGTCCATGGTGCCTTTCAAATGATGAAATAGAAAACAGAGCTAGAAATATTAGTCATTCTAGAGAGACAGGATTTAATCTTATAGGTTCTTCTTTCAGGCAGAAATTGAAAAGCTTTCAATTGAAGAACATAGATTAGATGATCAAACAAGGTAACTCAGTTGATTGCTTATTTGAGCTTGATGTTGTACTCTTGACACTGTATGGTGCTGATACTTTCCAACTTCTGCAGAGAAATGCATGAAAGGTTGAGGCGCTTGAGCGAAGATGAGAACAATCAAAAGTAAAATATTCTCTATTGAGGCCTTGTATCCCCTAAATTTTCAATACGCATTAATGCCTAAACATTAATACATCTATTCATTTTCCAACAATTTCAGGTGGCTATTTGTAACTGAAGAAGACATTAAGACCCTACCTTGTTTTCAGGTCAGTCATTTTACGTCTCTTTTACTGTATTAATATAAACATTTTTAATTTTATGAAATTGTTGTCAATTATATTTTTGATATCTTTAGCTAGACTTTTTAACATTGTTATTGTCAGAATCAAACCCTCATAGCAATAAAAGCTCCGCATGGAACTACCCTCGAAGTCCCTGATCCTGAAGAAGTAAGTCAAAGAATATCTCAAAAGTGAAGGAAAGAACTTGACTATCTATGGTCTCTAATATTGTTGATGCTTTAGCTGACTTGCCTTTTTCCCACCAGGCTGTTGACTATCCGCAGAGGAGATATAGAATCATCCTTCGAAGTTCAACAGGTCCAATTGATGTTTACCTTGTTAGGTATGGCTGCTTCTGTATAGCACTTAAGTATATACTTATAAGCACTTTGTCACTATCACCTCTTAAATAATTTTGAATTACCATATTTTGCGAAAAATAAGTGTGGTTTTTCTCTCTTATAAGTTATGATGTTCTTTTCTTTTCTTTTTACGTATCTGTTTTGTAGTCAATTTGAGGAGAATTTTGAGGACACGAATGGTGAACCATCTCCTGGTTTCCCACATGCATCTAGCTCCGGTTCTAATGAAATCCCAGCAGAAGAAATGATCAACGAGCCGGGAATCCAGAAGAGAATTGAACCTCAGGTGCAACAAGTTCACCATTCATTCTTTGATCTTGATGCTTCACAAGAGTCGGCTGGGGGAATGATGAAAATTGTTCCTTCAGATGTTGATGTAAGTCTTCTTATCTCGAACTTCTTTTATTTGTTCACAAAAGAAATTTGATTATATTGTCTCATGAATAGCTGTGTAATGAAAGTGGCTTTTGTATGAACCTCTAATTTAAACTCGGTCATTCTAAGTTTTTTGAATTCGTGGTGGAAATGATATATATTGGAATAAAAATTGAACAAGTTGATTTAAATCTTAATTGTAGTCTTTTGAATGAGGGATTTCAAAAGAACATGGATTTTTTGTTTTTCTAAATTCATTGTCTGTGTCATTTTTACAACCAAATGACTATTTTATCCAAATCCATGGATTGTCTACAATTCCTTCATGAAAGCCCTCCAAACCAAACATTGTCTTAGACCTCTCCTATCAGAGCTGTGAAATCCTTTTTAGTTGTAGTCTTTTGTTTATCCAACGTGTTGCTTTTGCAGAACGATGCAGATTACTGGCTTCTTGCTGATGCTGATGTAAGCATTACAGATATGTGGACAGACTGTATCCTGCTTGTAGTTCTTTGTTTTTTTTTTCTCATAAGGCATAAGACATATTTGGTCCCCTGCAATTGTCTAAATTTGCCATTTTGCCCCCTATTTTCTTTGGCCTATTTTGGCACTTGCAATTGATTTTTTTTGTCCATGTTGCAGCCCACTGATGTTGATGTGGTAGCATTGATGAACTCAAATATTTTTTTTGCCATGTCAGCATTAAGGGATTTCATGCACGTTTTTTTAAAACTTTACATGAAGCAATATTAACCAAAAATCAATTGCGAATGTCAAAATAAACCAAAAAAAAGTAGTGGGCAAAATGGCAAATTTGGACAATTGAAGGAAGTCCGATATGCCTTGTCTTTTTGCCCCCCCTTCTAGTCCCTTACCCTTCTCTTTTTATGTTAAAGAGCCAAATGCTCAATCCTTAACTTGGTGTAGCCAATGTTGAATGGAGTGATGTGAATATGCTTCGTTCTGACTTTGAAATCCCTGATGTCCACGCTCCCAGAGCGGAAACCCCACCATCGTCAGGCATAGTTGAAGTGCCATCTGGTGTAAGCTCTGCTCGGAGTTAAATATTTATTTGGGTAAATGAACTAATTCGAGAAACCCATGTCTTTGAAAACCAGTAACCTTCAATGCCCATTTTTTGTTGCTTAAAATGCCCAAGTGCTATTGCAGAGGAAACTAGAGGAACAATTGGGAGAAGCTGAGAGATGGTAAGGCAGAAATTAGTCCTGTCATATAGAGTAGAGTTACAATTTTTGTTGACCTTAGTGGTTCACCAGCGAATAAAAAAGGAGGGAAAAAAAGAAGAAGAATTTGAACCTTGTAAATTGGTAAAACGAGATCTGGTGGATTGGCTGATGATAGGGAAACAGAGTACACAGCTGAATTTGTGCTATTTCATTATAACTGTATATGTTGCAGTGAGAGATACCCCATTGGTTCTTTTGGTGTTCGAACTTTGATGGCAGCAAGTCGGTAATCTGCTTTAAGAATGTGATACAGGATAATGTTGGGGAAGCAGAACCCTCTGTCCAAGTTGATTCAATTGTATCCTTTTAACAGTTGTGGATTTAAATTGTGAACACTGCATACACCATATGGATAGGATGGTGCTATTTGTTGGTTGATGGTATATCATCCTCCAACTTATACCTTCATCATTTTTAAGTTCAAATGAAATTTGATATTTGATTGAACTTCGGGAAAATAAAATTTTCTTTTGTTGGTACATGATTTTATTTTCCAAAATAAGTGGCACGATTAACAAATGCGATGCCCAAGATTTTCTTGCTATGCCCTCATCATTGTTGGGATAAATTTTTTTGTAAATTCAATCTATTATTTCATTTTTATATTAATCTAATCATATAATGACGAATATATATATATATTGTATTTATATAAATTAATGAAAATAAAATAATTAAATTTTATGTTATTGTATAATTGAATTAGTCATTAAATTGAATTTACATAAAAATTTATAACTGTTGTTTTAGCCTTTTAGGTGGCATTTCCACAAGATTATTGGGAATCAACTATGGCATTTATTTCTGTTTTTCGGAAGGAGGCCAAATATATACTGTAATAATGTGAAATTATCGGTAGTTGGATTTGGTTGGAAAGTGGGAAAGAATATTGGGAACTTTTCGGAATTACCGAAAAGCGTATACCAATTTGCAATTTCACTAGTGTGGAAAGCTTTTTTTTAATTTTATTGAAAATAATGTTTAAAATTATAAAATCTGAAAATCATTTCAAAATATATTTAGATTATATCTTTTAAATACTTAGTTATATCTTGATTTAATTTTTACAAAAAAAAAAGAATAATAATAAAAATAGAATTCAATCTAAATTCAAAACATTACAAATTTTCAAATATCAAAATCAAAATTTGAAAAGTTATCCAAAATGTATTTAGATGGTATATCTTTAGAATATTTTTAATATATATTGGGTATATTTTGATTCAATTTAAAAAAAAACAAAAGAATAAAAAGAAGAATAGTTAAATAATAATAATAATAATAGAATTCAATTAAAATTCAAAGCATAAAAAATTCTCAAATTAACAGTTTTTAATTCATTGTTGATCAATTGGTATACCTTTTGAAATATCTTGAGAATACTTTGAATATATATTGAGAATTTCTTGAGAATTCTTTAGGAGGAATTCTTTGAGAACAGCTTAGGTCTACTTTGGAAATATCTTTAATATACATTTGAAAATTTTGTAAGAATACCTTAAAAATACTTTGGATACATTTTTGAAATACTTTGATGATTTAAAATAATAAAAAAAAAAGAACAAGAGTTTAAAGTAAAAAATTCTTCTAAGGGAAAATCATTTATTAGATGAAAGAAAAAAAATCTTTGCTAACATAAAACATAAAGGTAAAAAACAATTTCTTCTATCCATTGATAATTTTGAAATTAGAAAATTGTGATGAAGGATTCTGATTATCATTATTGAAAGCAATACAGGAAGTAAAGGCTTTAATCTCTCGTCAAACTCTCAATTTCTTTAAGAATTGGAATTGAATAGTAATTTTAAGATCCGACATTCGCAATCTAAAATTGAACTCCTTCAGCACCACTAACTAATGATTGTGCCCAGGCTTACTCCATTTCTTCTCCTCTTTACTTTTGATCTCACATGCAAATAAACATTCATTAATTTCTTGCCAAGATCAACATTCCTTAACTACTTAATGCCTTAATTTCCATCATCAAGCTCTCGGCAATTCTTAAATTTAGAGAATGATAATTCTTTTTTTCAATCTTTTTTTCTTCTTAAAGATTAATCTTGATAATGAAGTTTCTAAGAAGAAATTTAATTGAAAGAAGAGAAATAAGAAGCAACTTAGTAATTTGCGGATTTTGAAGAAAAAATGTACAGAACACACTTTTGAATTGATTTGGTCAAAATATGAAAAGAAAGCTCCAATGCTAGTAATGGCACGAGGAAGTGAAAACATGGATATGAATGAAATAAATTTCAATATAAATAAAAATATATAAAAAAAATTGAGTAAATATGAAAGTAAAATATAAATATGAGTAAATTATGAAATTTTCTAAAAAATATTTAAAATTAAACTATACAAAGACCTTGAGGGCCACACATGAAATAAAGCCCAATAAGGGTTTTAGATCACGACATAACTGCCAATAAAGAGCAGACAATTAGCAACCTCAACTACCAGCTGCCTGTACGTTATATACGTTGGACTCCGGTTTATTATGTATAAAAAATAGTGACAATTTTATATATAAATAAAATTTACATAATTATTAATTATACGGTTATATTTTTATAAATATTTATTATCTGTCATTAAATAAATATTTATTAATTTATTTAAAAAAATTAATTAGTTTATTGACAAGATTTATTACGAATAAATTCAAAAAGTTCATTACAAATGAATTAAATATTTATTAGTTTATTGAAAAATATTTGTTACGTCATTAAAAAATATTCATTACAAATAAAGTAAAATTTTATTAGTTTATTGAGAAGATTTATTGCTAATAAATTGAAAAAATTTATTACGAATAAACTAAAAATTTATTAGTTTATTAAAAGAGATTCATTAGTTCATTAAAAAAATTCATTACAATAAAATAAATGTTTATTAGTTTAATAAGAAAGTTTATTACGAATAAACTGAAAATATTCATTAGTTTATTAAAAAATATTAATTAATTTATTGAAAACGGTTAATTAGTTTATTAATAAAAGTTCATTTCTTATATTAATATAAGTTTATTTTTTTCTCTATGTATTTAATTTAATGGATATTTTTTTTATATTTTTATTTTTACGTATGAATTTATTGAATTCTTTTCAAAAAAACTTAAAATGTAACAAAAAAAACTCGAGATAAAATACACTGGAAACATAATAAATCGAGATAAATAGCATATGAAAATAAAAAAAATACAAAATAACCGTTGATTTTATTTTAAAATAAAATAAATATTTATCAATAAACTAAATGAATCTGAGTAAATTTATTTTATTTATAAAATTGTCGTTGTATATCTCAAAAGTATTTTGTACATACACATATTTGATTCATATTATAACGTGAATCCGGTCCAGAATATTATTTACGGTTAACAACGGCCTCCTTTTGCTCCCGCTCTATTTTAAAATTCTTCACCGTTATTTCCTCATTCCTCTTTCGCCTTTTCTCTCTCTCTCTCTCTTTTGAACCGCTACTAGCTCTCCGTTGTAGAAACTCTATCGCCACTTCCGTTGTGATTCCTTCTCTGCTCACTCTCCCTTCAAAACCTCTCCTCACCTCCAGTGACCCAGTTTCTCTCCTCAATATACAAATGGCAACTGCAACGGTGTCGTTTCCTCCGCTTCCCTTGACTATTTCACTTAAAGTCATCCTCCCTTCCACCGCCGCTGTTTCTACTTGTGGATCTTCCTGTGAAATCTCCATCTGTAATCGCCTCGTCAAGCAGGTGGCGCGGGCCTATCTTCAGCCTATGTCTTCATCTTCGGATGCCTCAAGCCAATCCTTCCTCCTCCGCGCAACCCTATCACAGCTTGTATTCGGTTCATTACTGTTCATGGTATTCCTTGTTAGGATCCTCTGCGCCATTCGCGCCTACTTGAGAACAGATTGCAATCGCTAAAAACTTTGCAGTTAGTTTTTCTTCACTTAATTCTTTTCTCGAAAAGATTACAACAGCAAACAATCATGTAGCAGAAGGAAAAAAATAATGGATCGTATCAAATAAAAATCTGAATTGAAGAAACTATTAACAACGTTTTCTTTTTAGGGGGATGGATTTTTTTGGTCTGTTTGGCTGGTATTTTATACAACTAGTTACAATGTTCAGTTTTGTATTGGTTTCGAGCGGCGGAGCCTCATCCGTGCCTGAAGGAGGCCGTCATTGGCGTCAGACTCAGAGCCGGGGCTAGGGTCCACAATCTGTAAATATTCTGTCTGTTCATCGAGGTGGACTTGAACGAGATTGGATTTTGGTGGCTCTGAAACCGCGCGGTTGATTGTGCTGCCGGCAGACGGCGGCGGTCTTGGTGACCACTTGCTGGTTCTATGCTTGCTCATTGACGGTAATTCATTTAGAAGCGGTGCTGGTGCCGGAGGTGCGCTTGGTTCGTAGGTGCGGTCCTTCTGCAAGAATGGTCAGTAACCATCGTTTAGTGCTAATTTTACTGGTCGAGCTATGTTTGTTCTTTTTTATTTTCATTTTCATCATATTAAAACTGTATATTGCTATTCTGATTATTGCATACAGAAGAAACAGGACTGAGTTTGATTCTGTTTCAGGGGGGAAAATAAAACAAAAAATTGCTAAATAGTGATGGTGGATTAGAACTAACGATAGCAATGAAATACAAAATCCTACCTAATAAGAATATGAATTATATTTTATAATATTTATACAGACTTCAGAGGAAAACAGGGGAGGAGTGATGAAACTAATTACATAAACCTTACAGGCTTTTTCTCTTTTTTCTTTTTTTCCCTTTTTGAAACTGAAGATGAAGTTTACAAGCTTCAAAAACCCAAAACAGATTTTCTTAAATTCATTGGGTGAAAACTTCAATTAGCTATACGAATAAGAATTCCCTTATAATAGCTATAGTTGTTTCTTGTAGACTTCAAAATTGTTGCTTGTAGCCATTGTGTGATCTTGTCTCCTAATTTCGTTTCTATTTCCTCTATAGGCAAAAATTTTATTTTACCTTAGTCTTTGTGTTTTTGCTAGTCTTTGTGTCTGCTGACGCCCCCATTTTTGCAGATTGAGAAGCCAAGTGCTCAAGCACTTGAAAGAATGTAGACGTCCCCAAATTTGTGCAGTTTTGCCAATAGTATAAGATAAGATCCCAGGCTCTAGCCCTCCACTCCAATATCTTCCTTTCGATTTCTGTTTCATGCTTTGATACTAAGGGCCTCAGTAGGGTTTCATAGATGTACCCAGTTCCCTGCATAGATCAAAATTCTACCATTTCAATTTGCTGAATTTGGGACATAAAAATTTCTTCTTCACTGTATAAATCTGCTTTTAACCCACCCTTGTCTTTGGATACCACAAGCAGATAAAGAATGCCAGCTTCACTTCACCATACATAGGCAACCTTCACCATAAAATCAGTACAAAATCAGGCTTCCCATATGAGAAATTCAGGCTGGGCATCATAATACAAATTTAGAGCTCTGCTTACCATGAAATGAATGTATCCCCTATCCTCTCTAAAATAGTAAGCATTGCAATTATTATCCTGCAAAATCAATGGAAAATCACATGACAATGAAACCTTAATAACCTGAAGCATTAGTCCTAAGTGATTTTATTGGAAAATGACACTAAGATGAAGGCTAAAATTGTAAATTAGCCCCTTAACTATACTTATGGAAGGAATCACTCTTTCAACTTTGATTTAGTACAAATAAGCTCTCAAACTTAAAATTCAGTGCAAATTAGCCCTTAAACTATATCCTATAGAGCGAATCATCTCTCACTAGACCAAGTTAGCTCACGGTTCTAATTTAAGGGATCTAATATGTAAGGAGTCTAATTGTACTGAATTTAAAATTCGAGAATTCATTTGCACTGAATCAAAGTTAAAGAGATGACTCATTTGATAGAGTATAATTTATAAGCTAATTTGCACTTTTACCTCTGTGATGAATAAGGCAAATTTGCCCATGTCCATATAGAATATGACAGTGATGGATGAAACCGATTCCAGAACCAGGTCAAGTCAAAAGTTAGAACTGATCCCATGATTTATGATTATCATCAACTTATAAACAATTTAAGTCATCTATTCCTATTATTGGCAGTTTCGAGAAAAATTAGTTCTGGTAAACATAGAATTGTAGGCAATTTCCTGGCCTATCACTAGCAAATTCAGGCTAAAAAAATTAATTTCTTTTTTCAAAACAAGAAACTAAAATTCACGATTTATTTCAACAAAAAGGCTTACCAATATTGACACCAAAATTTAAGTTCTTCAGTTTGGACTTTGTTCTTCTCCACAGATTTGAAACATTCAAAAGCTGGGTATGCATACCCAAAAAGCAACCTGGCATCCAAATTAAATATGATAATAAACATAAAGAACATTCAAATCCCATGAACATCACTCAAAAAAAGAGAAAAAGGGCACTGAATAAAATTAGGAAAGAAAAAGAAAAGAATCAAACAAGAAACAAAAGGAAGAAAAGGAATTGGTGATCAATGACATACACAAAAGTTCTGGTGAGGAAATCTCCTAACATCCTTAATCTCTATATTAAAACACGAGCGAAAAAATTTTCCTGCAAAACACCATGAGAAAAACCAAATCATTCAATCCATATATATATGAACCAATAAAAAGAAAGAAAGCCTAAAGCAGAAACACATCATTTCATCCACCCAAAGAAAGAAAAAGAACTGTTGTCAGGCAAAGATATAGACCCTAATGAGATGAAGAAACTTTTGCTGGAAGAAATTTTAAAAAAAAAAATGCTACAAAACAATATAAGATAAAACAGTGAAAACCCAAAATTAGGAAGATATATTACAACATTAAAAGATAAAGAGATTCTTAGGAAAGGAATTGAAGTTTGAACCTTTATTATGAAGAGGGGGATCTCTGCTTCTGCGAATGAAAATAAAAAATGGGGAATGAATAAAAATTTCGCAGAACAGAGAGAACCAAACCCAAGATTAAGAGAGAAGTCGTCAAAATGGAAAAAAAAGAAATGGATGAGTATATTAAAATGTAACTAATACATTAATTATATATATAGGGAGTGGAAGTTGGTTAGTTTATTAATAAATAATAGAAAAATAGAAAAAAAAAAAAAAAAGAATAATATAGAGGAGGAGAAGAGGGAGATTTCTTGGCAGGGACGCCTCCCTTAATTGTTTTCACAATTCAGAAGGGGGGATTTCTTGGGATTCTCCTTACGGCAGGTTAAACGCTTTGGCAGGTTAAAATTCCGTCTGGGGTAGTTCTGTCATTTAATGTTAAAAATTAACTACGGAAATAATATTTTAATGAATGGAGTAAATAAATAAAATTCATTTTGTTAAATTTACGAATATAAACATTCTAATGTTAAGTTAATCAGGAAATAACTTAATTGATATTCTTATTTACGAAAATTGAAAAAAATACTAAATTTAAATCTTTTCACTACCATTAATCGATAGTGTTGATAAACTATTATTTTTACGGTGAATATAATGAAGTGACTATTCTCCTTTCATTCACTAAAAATTAGTGAGAAATTACTACTTTTTATGGTGAGTGGAAATCACAACTATATATATTGTATAGCTTACATTCACTGGGTCTCCTTATAATGAACCAAAACATTATAATGGTAAATTAGGTTTCTAGATTATTGAAATCATCACCATAATTTTTCAACAAAGTGCCTAACAACAACATTCAAGAAAACCACCGCATACTAATTGAATCTTCAACTCCCCTCAAAAGAAAAACAATCTAAATAAATTTTGGCATTATTTTTCTTCTAATTTGAAAATTAAATGTCATATAATAAGTCAAAAGGCGTATTATTCCCTCCCTATAAGTTGACAAGGAAAAGGATATATTGAGATTATTTGGGGTATTAGGGTATGACCATACAAGACTTTCAAATATTTTTATCTATTGGCCCAAATGTCACGTTTTAATATTTTCCATGTCATTTCTCCGCGGTTAATTTACTTAGAATCTTCTAATGGAAAAGGGATAGTATTGGCATTTAAAGAAATTTGTTAAAGCCATCTTTTCCAAATCATTTTATTATACTCTTTTTCACCAATAAGCATATTAGTCAATTGGAGTTATTTAGTTAATTTTAGTGTTAACTATTCATTATTCTATAATTTCTCACAGAGATTGCTGATTAATTTGATTCTGCGCTAGATAGACTCGTTCGGGGTAGAAAAATTCTTCCTAAATTTCATACATAGAGCTTATGAGTATGAATTTTAATTAAAATCATATAATAATATTAAAATTTTATTATATAAAGCTAATATAGGCATTTACTATATATATATATTTTTTACAAATGTACATTAATGCACAGACACTATCTGATATTTCAAACAAAAATATTATATAATTATTCAATGAGGGTGACGTAGTTATAATTTAAGTATAAAGTTGATCAATGCACGTTATTTGTGTCACTCAACACGTCAATTAAGAAAAGCCCCAATGACCCATCAACACAATAATTTTCTTCTACTTCTCTGTTTTTTTTTTCTTTAATCATATGTTGATAATTAATCAGCCTAATAGTGGACTATGAAAAAGTTGGCCATGATGAAATAAAATTAAAGAGATGAAATTTATTTTAAAATGTCTAATGACTATTTATATTTTATTATTTATTTACTTTATCTCATATAAATTAATATTTTAATTAAAAAAGTAAATAATCTTTATTATAAGAAAAAAAAAGTATTTTAAAGAAACACACCAATAAAAAAAAATATAAATAAAAAGTTGAAATGCATTAATTACAGTTAAATTAGAGAGTAAAGTTTGAGGTAGATTATATTTATCATATCATCAATAGACTAATTTAATTACTTATTGACATGCATTTAATTATTTTATTCTCATTGGTTGATATATATATATATATATATATGACATGTAATTAATAATTAGTTTATAAATAACATGATAGATATAGTCTATCTAAGAATTTTTCTTTTAAATATAAAGAGCTAAATTTACAATATTTTCTAAATTTTAAAGGTTGAAAGTTCATTGAAAAATTTTTAATAAAATTACTTTTTAAAATAAAGAGTATAGCCCAAATAAAGAGTCAATCGGAGATGCTATAAGAAAAATTATACTTTTTTTTCTTCTCAAAATCTCTTAATTTTCTCATTATAAATTATTTGATGATTATTTAATAATGAGCCTAATTTTGAATAATGGAAAAAGTTTGCCGAGATTGACTAGGGATGTATAGGCATTAATAACTTTTTTTTTCCTTTATTAGTTTTATATAATTTTGGTCTCTAAAAACATTAATAATATTCCTTACTATTTTGGGTGACAAAATTCAACAATTTACCTGTGTACGTAGTTGCTCAATAATTGGGCGTCATCAGGGACGGATTACATTGGAGCCAATAAGGACATTGAGTCCGTTCAAATTTTTTGAAATTTATAGAAATAGTTTAATAAATTTAACATTTTTTCTTTAAAAATTATCATAATATATCATTTTATTTTAAATAATATTATAAATTTTTCTATTTTTCATTTTATTTTTATTACATTTTAATATTTTTTCTATATCTACTTTTTTAATTGAATCTTTCTAACAGAAAGTTTTGACTCTGACACTGAGCATCATCATAATTTAGTTGATTAAACGGATCGAAATAAGAATTGTTTGAAATTGAATTTCGGAAAATTACTTTTCTAAAAAAAATTTATATTTTTAATTTTAAAAACTATTTTTTATAGAAATAGAATTTATAAAAACAATTTATAAAAAATAAAAAAATTTAATTAATTAAATAAAAAAATACAAAATCTATTTTTCAATTACTTAACAGCAATCACTTGAGAATACGAGACTTAGAAGTTTGTTTGGATGCTATAAATTAATTATTAAGAAAAATGACTTCTTTGCAAAGGAAAGAGTCTTACTGACGAAGCTAATTGATTAATTCTGCCTTTAACTTTCTAGTGGGTCAAAAGTCTTAACCGGTTTTCCACGCGTTTTTTTATTTTTTTTTAAGAAATTTTTTAATAATTTTAAATTTATTACAGTAAAAAAATAATAATTTTAAATTTGTTTGTCAACCTTCTAGGCATGTTCCAATAATTGGCAATATATATATTCTTGCCGTCTTATGCATTGCATTTCTGGTCAACCCTAACATAAAACACTTCTTAGAATATTCTCATTTAAGACTATTATATAACCAAGTGTACTAATCAAAAAGTGACTTGGTGAGAATTGTTGAATATTATCATCACCGTAAAAATATATAATATTTATAATGAATGTTAAAAAAATTTGCTCTTTTTATATAATTTACAATCTATTGTTCTTTCTAATAAACAAAAAAATAAAATTTAAGTTTTTTTAATCAGATCGCAAGTATTCTCAACTAATTAATTAGAAATATACACTGATTAATCATATCCATATTGAATAGAATTTCAAGAAGACAAAATACTTTCTCATGAATTTTAAAATAATTGTATATTCAATATTCGTACTCAAAATTTCTAATTAAATTGGAAAAATTTTACGTTATTTCATCCCGAACAAGTTCAATATGTCTATCTAGTTTATTTATTATTTGAAAAATAAAAGAAGCACGATAAGGATGAAAGCCTTCCATATGCATTATAAATCTAGTTAATTTATTTTTTTAATTTAGAAATTAAAAAAATAAATAGTTAATTTATTTTTTTAGCTTAAAAATTAAAATTTTAAATATTGTTAAGGTAAAAATCTATCAAAAATCTTGATATAGCGATTTTTTTAAACTAATTGAACTATTTAATTATAGTTTCTATTCGAGATTTTACAACTTCAGAATAATATTAAACTCATGAAAAATAAAGCTTATTGGTATTAATTGTTTAAAATTTTAATTAGTTGGAGTAATTTTGCATCTGGGTATTTTAATTACTATTTTTCTTTTGTTCATAATTCGCAAATACTTGAATTTTTATTCCAAATCAAATTATGGCAATATAATTTATATTGAGTTGTTGTGTTAGGTCAACCGTTTAACTAAATCACTTGCCTTGATAATGAATATAATTTTTAAATATCTTGAATCAAGTTACTATCAAATTAGCAAAATTATATATTAATTAAGCATAAAGAAATACTCAATAGGTTCTTCAATAAGATAGTTTTATATTATTTTCAAAAAAAAAAAAAGTTTTATATATGGAATTGATGGGATTATGTAATATTAATTAATGCATTTGTGGGGTTAGTTTAACTTCAAACTTGGAAGCATTCCTTAATTTGATTTCTTAAATAATCCAATTAATTTTTTCTTTAGAAATTATGTAATAAAATTATGACGCACTTGGTACCTCAAACCATTGGATTATAAATTTTTAATCTCAACCATTCATTTTCAACGGATGATATTAAAAGTTTATAATCCAATGGTTTGAAAGCACCAATTGCACGGTATACCGGGTGCACCTTAGAATTGCTCTACAATTATTTATTGCGTTCATAATTGACAACATTAATTAAAATATTAATGATGTTGATGTTAATTTATGTTTATTTATATCCAAACATGACTTTATTAGTCCATTTGGTTGAATTGTTTACTATGTGCGAAATGCAATTTCTAAGAAGATTATTTTGATTGTGAGTGATATTTATTAAACCTATCAATTTGGTAGGGTTAAATAATTTTTTTTAATTGAGTCGAATTCAAATTGATATTATTTCAGGTCAATAATTTCTTTAAAAAAGTTCAGATATATTGATTTGGTTTTAAAATAAAATTATTATTCAAATTTTTTGACTGAATTGAAATATATACTAATCAAAATATTTTTTTAATTTTTAAACAATAATTTAAAATACGAATTTGATATATTTAACAATTCATAATAAATTAGAAAAAAAATAAATGGATAGTACTCTTAGGAATAATTAATCTAGCAAAAGAAAGAAAGAAAAAAAAAATAAATAAGGAAATTTTTCATAAATACCAACAAAAGAAGAAATAATTACAATTTTACTTTCCATCAATATTTTTTTCAATTTTACCAAAAAATAATTTATACAATTACACCAGCACCTCTTGAATATTTCGAGTATATCTCGAGTATACCTTCGGCCGAATAAAACATAAGATAATCTCTAGTATACCTTGGTCATATCTTGGGTATATTTTGTGGATACCTTAAACCTAAAATACTCATGTGAAGAAAGCCTATAAAATCCGGTATACCTTGGGTATATATTAGGGATACTTTGGCCTAAAACAGTTGTGAACAAAGACTATAAAGTTTGATATACCTTGGGCATGTATTGGGTATATCTTGGAGATACCTTAAGCCTAAAATAACTGTGAACAAATGCTATAAAGTCTGGTATACCTTGGGTATATCTTATATATTTTGGGGATACTTCAGTAAACCTTTGGGAATTTTACGAGAATGCCTTGGATATACCTTGAGAATACTTCGGTCTATCTTTAGAAATTTAATGGAAATACCTCATGTATATCTTGGGGATATTTTGGGTATACATTGGGGATGAGAATATATCCGGTATACCTTGTGGATACTTTGGTATTCCTTTGGGAATTCCTTGGAAATACCTCCGGTATATCGTGTGGATACTTCGGTATATCTTTAAAAATTTCATGGGAATACCTTCGATATACTTTAGAAATATTATGGATATATTTTGAGGATACTTTGATAATTTTATAAAAATAAGAAGAAGATATACATACTCAAATATTATCCTAATAATTACAAACACATCACAATCACATCATTATTATCCTAATAACTACTGCTTTTGATCCCATCTCTATCCCAAATTAAGAAAAATCGCAGTTAGAAGCCATCAACAACTCCGGCCTTTTCTTCCTTCATTCACCAACAGTTCGAACCACAAAACCGTTCATCGATCACTTCTTTTCTTCCTCACAAGCATTTTAGACTCAAATTGAAAAGAACAAAACTTGCTATCATGAGCTCCAACACCGATTTCACACTGCAGCTATTCGTCCTCCCATCTAGCTTTTTTAATATAGAAGATTGAAAAGTTAAAGTTTCAACAAATAAAAATTCAGTAGAAATAAAAATAAAATCAGTACAAATGATAAGAACAATAAAGAGAGACAAATCTGAAAACAAAATTTTAAAGACAATGTGTAACGAAATTTCCTTAATAAAAAACTCTTAGGAATAATTTAATTTTGGGCCTTGTTCTACTCCAACTTATCATTTACGTTTGGGCCTAACTAATTGGATCTGTACTGTGTCCTTTTAACTTGGAAAAATGCTTTGAACTTTTTCAATATAATTCATATTTTATCTATATTTAATTTTTTATTTTAAAACTATCTATAATTTTTTTTATCAAAATGTATTTTTATTGTTACTTTTTTTTTATCTTTGAATTTTAAAACAATCATTTTATCATATTGAGTTTTGGTAGATTTAAAATTTTATAAGTTTAAAAAAATTAGTTTTGAAAAAAATTTTACTTTATAGGTATTTAAAATTTGATTGATGTTTTTTTTGTGGTTATGTAAATTTCTCCTTATTTATTACGGTCTTCTAGAAAAACAAATTGTGTCCAAACCTCAAAATAAATTCTATAATAACTTATATTTCATAGTTTAAATCATCAAATTAATATAATTAATTAGGTAATGTTTAGTAACATCAAATTAGATTATCATCTAGTTTAATTATAAAAATAATATAGTTTGATGTGTTTAGTAAAACTAGCTGATAATCTAATAGTTAAAAATCTAGTTGATTTAATTATCTAATATTTTATTGTTATATTATACATATTAGATAGTTTAATAATTAATTTCCTCAAAAAATAGTTTGATAATTATATTATATATAATTTAATAATTATATTATTATTATTTGATAAAAAAAAGTAAGGGTATAAAGGAAAAAATCACAAGCTACTAGATTATTTTTTAATGCTAATTCTACTAGCTTATTTTTTTGGAAATTATAATATATATTTTTTTTCCAAATAAGCTACTTTACCAAATATATATTATTGGTCAAATTAGATAATTTTTATGGTCAAACTAGATTATACCAAACAATACCAAAGTAGATTATTTAGAAAAAAATTAGATTATAATCTCTAAAAAATAAGCTAATAGAATTAGCATTCAAAAATAATATAGTAGATTATTGTTTTTCTTTCCCTTTGTACCTTTACTTTTTTTATCAAATAAAATAATAATATAATTATTAAATTATATATAATATAATTATTAAACTATTTAATATATATATAGTAATGAAATATTTTTTTTAAATAATAATAATGAAATATTAGATGATAAATATGTACATATTTGTTATATTAGAATGAAATATATAATATAATTTTTATAATATATAATATGTGTATATATTATATAATCTATTTGTATTATATATATATGAATATATCTTTTTCTTTTGTCATTTTATATTTTTTAGATAGTTTACCAAAAATTTTTAATTAAATTAGTTAAATTATAAATTACCAAATTTTTAGCTACTAAATTATTAACTACAACTAAATGATCAGCTAACAGCTATATTATTAGCTAATTTTAGCTAATAAAGCCTTAATATAAAATTTATTAAGAATCAACAAATTTCAACTAAAACTAAATGATCAGTTAACAAGCTATATTATTAGCTAGTATTACCAAACAGAGGCTTAGTATAAAATTTATTAATAAGCAACAAATTTCATGATTTTATAATTAAAATATATTTAAATATAAATATTAATTATCATTAGTAAAGATCATATAAAATTTAAACTCATAAAAATCCTATTTGGTTCAATTTTATTAAAAAATTATTTAATTTATAAATAAATTATATGATGGAATTCAATTGCAAATGAAGTTTAATATAATTTATGCAAAATATAAAATTCATTTATACCAAACATGACTTTATTATTATTACATAAAATTTTTTAAAGTAACATGACTTTATTTTATTCCGTATACATTATGCCTGCCGTCTCATGAGAATAAAACTGGCCTTCCTTTCATGAAATTATAAAAAAATTAATTAATATAGTTAAATTTGTAATTGTTTTATTTCTTTTTAGTTTATTAGGAGACTCGTTGTGAGCTTTATGATAATATATAGTTTTACACATAATAAAAACATTAAACTATTATAAAAGTATTAAATTTTTATTAATATTGGTGAATAGTGATAAGAAAATTCGAACTCGAAATCTCTTATATTTTTACAAGTGAAAATACGAATTAAGTTATTAAGTTATTTGTTGATTGATGTAATTGTTTTATTTTAATTTAAAATATAATTTTTATGTTGAAAAAAAATTTGAAGTATATGCAAAAAGGAAAATAAATTTTCTGTGTTTAGGTAAACTCCCACAAATTTCAAAATTCAACATGAAGATCCAATTCATTTAAAAAAAAAAAAAAAAAGCCTTGAAGATCCAATTAGTTTGGAAATACTGTTTTCTCTAGAGGTTCAATGATACGTACGGCATCAAATTCAACATGATAATGTGGATTAATTTCACCGGTGGTGATAATTTGCAAAAAATTATTATTTTTTTTATAAAAACCATTAAATTTCAATTTATTTCTATAAAAATTACTTTATGCAATATTTTATCATGGAATTGATAATATATCATTATCAACCTAGATGCTATATGAACAAATTTAAAGAATTGTGTTGCAACATCGGAAATGGGTGGAAATAATTTTTGGATGAGTGATTTTACGGAAAAAAATTATTTTTTACCCAATTTATCGAAAAATAATGTTCTTCCGTGAAATTAACCCTGATAATGCTTCTCCATATTCTCTTTACGCATAGTTTCTCAATCATTAAGCTGTAATTAGCTGCTTCTTCCCCTTCTAAAGAAGCTTGATTTTTCTCTTCACTCAACTTTCGGTTATAAAGTATAGAATCTGTTGATAAAATCATCCAAGAGGAATATGGGTCTTGAAAATTCGCATCCTGCAGTCAAAAGGACTGTCAATTTTCGACTTTGCAATGTGTCTGGGTAAAGTTATAATTTTTGTTTTAATGGCTACAGAAATTATGTGCTGGGTTTTATTAATTTTTATGATTTCAGTTTCAAAACTGAGTTGCTGGAAATTTGCTCTGATGATCCTCAAGTATATGTGTTCTTCTTTCCCGGAAATCCAGGTGATTTTTTTTATGTTTGTACGGATATATGCCATGCTTTTAGTTCAACTATGTGGATTAAGACTTAAGATATGGTGGGTTTTAATAATACAGGTGTTATTCCGCTTTATAAGGATTTTGTGGAATCACTGTATGAATTGCTTGGGGAAGTGCATCTACTACAGGCAATTATCATGCTAATTTCTTTATTTTTGTTGGGGTTTTTTGAGGCATGATATCTGTGTAACTGATGGCTTCTTTGCATTATTGAACAGCTATTGGGCATATATCTCATACAAGAAAGGTACTTGCTTTTTTATTATTATTTGATTAAAAGATAATGTCTTAGTCCGTACAATTTTGTAGTCTATTTAATGTTGCTATGCCTTGTCGGTGAGCTCAGAGTTCGAAAATGGTGGTGGAATTGGGTGGAAATGCATATGTTTTTCTTAAATTTCCTTTTTTGACGTATCAGCATCGA
Organism: Balakata baccata; assembly: GCA_949630135.1. NCBI lineage: Eukaryota > Viridiplantae > Streptophyta > Magnoliopsida > Malpighiales > Euphorbiaceae > Balakata > Balakata baccata. The sequence goes on from CATIWF010217246.1 coordinate 46,656, forward strand.
GCATAAGCTTATAATTTGAGCATATTTGATGACTTGTACGATCAATTTTAATGCGTGTAAGGCATAAATTAGGGTATGATTAGTTTGTATACATATGTTTCACGAGAAATGCTTCTTACATGAAGTTTCTTTGTGCTAGAACTGGAAGCACGGCAGGTTGTTCTTGTTACAACAACAAATTGATCACAAGGTATCCTTCTTTTTGCTTTACTGGCTTCCAGCTGACTGCTAGCCTTATATTAGCTACCATTAATATTTTAGGATTTAAAACTTTGTTTCTGTGTGAAAAATGCATGCCCTGCAAGGATAAAGCCTCTGGATGGGTTAGCATCTTTCTTTATGTGCGGCTTCTTTACCTTCTTAATCGATCTACTTTAGGGAACTTGTGGTACTATATCAGACTTGAGGGCCTGAAATTGGAATCCATCTTAATTAGAACCTTTCCCTTGCAAAGTAGCTCACTCAAGTGTGTTCCATAATCAGCTTCTTTAGGATTGTGGCTTTAACCTTCAATGTTCAATCCAATATTTTTATCGACTTCTAAGAACTCTATGGACTTACCTATTGCCCTAACATTTCTGAGTTGGGCTCAATCAGCATACTATATTAGTATATTCCTTACATTGTTATCTTTATTTGCTCATGCAATCTTTTGTAGGTGGATTTCATCAAACAGGAGCTGCAAAATATCGAAGTTCCAACAATGCTGGTTCAGGAGTTTATTTTCTCTTTAAAAATTTATGATATAATTCAACATTAGGTTTATCTCCGCTTGCCCTTTTAATGCTGAAAAGTTGAAAATATAACAATGTATTATGATGACAATTTTGCAATTTTATCAAGGTTGGTTTTTCTTCAGATAGCATAATCATACACATGTGTATAGTTTTTCCAAATTTATAGAATAAAATTGGATTTCATATGAAAATTATGTTTTCATCTTTGAGGAAGAAGATTACTTACCTCACTAACATTGTGTCCCTTCGTTGAATGATTGGTTCATTCTTTGTGTGACTATTGACATGGTTTTGTTTTTTAAGTTACTTTGGTAATTGCAGAGACCAGCCTTAGTTTTGGTATCGATCTAGTTTTCAAATTCAAATTCTCAATTACCGATATGTAATTTTTGTTCACAGGTTGGGCATTCTATTGGTGCCTACATAGCTATTGAAACGCTTAGGAGGTCTTCTGAGAAGGTGATGAGACAGTTTCAGTACTTCCCTGCCATCTCTCATCTGATTTTTACTTAAAAATCCATTCTTGATACAAGTCTCTGGCATTGTAGGTCAAATATTGTATCGGATTATATCCGTTTTTAACGTTGAATCCTCTATCAGAGAAGCAGACTAGCATCAAGAAAATTGCAGAGTAAAATTCTTTCTAGATTATATTATAGAATTGATAGCCACCCTTTTCGTTTTAGTAGGAAATTTTTTTTACTCTCGTTTCTGGTTACTTGCTTCGTGCTCTTCCAATTAATGTTTCCTAGGTGACAGTAGCAAACATAGGTTGAATAAGCTCCCAAAATGAATAGATAGCTGGAGAAAAAGTTGTAGTGTCAATTTTCTAGGATTTAACAGCCAAGGAAGGATGATATTTGGGCCCTTTGGGCTGATTTATAGCTTCAGATCTGCATTGTTAATATTGATTTGGATTTGAGGAGATATTTCAAGAATCTGATGCTTATTGTTATTTCTTTTCACTGGAAGATTCTAGGATCTAGTGAAGTGAATAGTTATCTGATTTTGTTTAGGTTTCCTGTGAAACTAAAGATATACAAAGATTCTAAGCTTCGAACAGAATTGCATAACATGTCTAGAGCCAAAGTCCCATTATCAATCATATAGCAACACTTAACTGCTTAAATTTACTAGAAACACTGCTAATTTCTCTATTGCATAATGGGCATTTATGTTCTTAGGCTCACAGTAATTCTAGTGCTCTAATGGCTTGGATTCTTCAATAGAATAGAAGAAAAATCTGCGATCTGCGAGCTATTAAAATTAATAATTACATGGAAATATTTTCTTTTTCTTTTGGTTCAGAATTAGATCAATTTTTTATTTGATAGAGTTATGAGATGGATTAGCTAATCAGTTTATTTGATGGTTGCAAAATGGTGATGAATTTTTCCACTCTCCACTGGTGACTAATATCTCATCATTGCTGCTCTTTGGATACATATCATTGTGTCTTCAGTTCTTGCTTTTTTATGCCGGCTACCCATGAGGGCTTTATGGAGGAATTTGTGAGTTTCAGGTTCTCGATTATGTCAGTTTTGCTTAGTTTCAGTGCAGCGTTATTGGAGTGTTGCCTAGGTGTGCTTCAAGACTAATTGTGTCAAAATCTATCGGGAAGTCATGGTCCTCTACAGCAGTTGATGCTGCTTGTAGTCACTTGCTACAGGCAAGGTCTTAATTCTCTAGCAGTCACAGCAGTTTCTTTCTGAATTTTAAAGCCTTTTTTGGTTGTTGCTTTGTTAATCTAAAATTGATGGATTTTGTAAATCCTACACTGACATTCATTTTCTTATACTACTAGTTCCATAACAAGTTGCATCCCATGCCTACATATTTGGGATTTTTGAATTGATTATGATTTTATCTTTCGTTTGTTGACAGTATCATACCTTTCGGAATATGATCTTTAAGGACACTGACAAAATTCAAAAAGGTAATCTTGCTTGCTTATGGATTAAGATAAGTAGTAAATAGTGGGATTAATTAGTCTTTTTGAAATCTCTATATTTAATGGAATATCCCAATTTCGTTCCTGCAGAGTTCTATACAGTTGGACATTGTAGAGGATGTCCACGAGCCACTTGAACAAAAAATTATTTAGACTTTGAGACTGTGCATTCAATCATTTACCTTAATATCTTTTTTATTTTACTTCTGTCTCCCCGTATTAAAAAGCTTGTGGGCTTTCTAGTGAAATGAAATAATAAATTCAACCGTTCATTTGTCGCTATTTTCAGTTGGATTAAATAAATTCTTTTTACTGATATATAGCATAACAAGCATGAAAGTCCAATCACAGATGAATTAGTAGGGCCTTCATTCACAGAAGATATTAATATATTGTTCATTTACTTCTACGTGGAGCATGAATTGCATTATGTAGCATTGTGTTGTGTGGTTTTATAAGGAAAAAACTTTCTTTATAAACAACCATTCAAATGCCTTGAAAAGTGAGTTGTACTCTTGATCGAAAGAATTGCAAGTTTTGTTTTGCAACGATTGCATTCAGCTTTCTTACTACCATCAAGGAAGAGTTGTTTCTTTGAACTCATTCCAAATAGTCGAAGTCTCTGCTCTCTTCTTCTATTGAAATTAAGAACTCTCTTCTTCTTCGTCTTGCTCTCTAGTATTACCAGTATCATTATATTCTTTAGTAGTCACATTACTAGTACCAATAGTACCCGTAGGCAAAGGAGCATCTACCATAATTTGACTTTCAGAAGAATTCATTTATAGTATAGGAGATGACTCATTAGGTGGAGATGTTATACTCTGTAAAATCAACAACAAATAGTTTCAATTACTAAAATAAAATAAGTCTGCAAGTACCAAAATAAAATAGACAAAATAGAATTTGTTTATTTCTCATAAGTTATTTGGAAGTGTAGGCATGTAGTAAATAAGAAGGCAGAAGAGATTATTGCTTTGCATCAAACAATTATACTTTTCATACTATTAATGCATAAAAAATAACAATAGTTTATTTAAGCTATTCACTTTAGTTTCTTTGGGCTTGTATTTCGAAAATCAAGCCACTGCAGATAAGCCACACAAATATAGAATTAATGAGATTAAATTGATTATATACAATTAAGCTTTCTTTCCTTTCCAATATATATATAATTTAGTATTCTTTATTAAAAATTATCTTATTTTGAAAAAAAATAAATTACATATAAAACAGAATGTGAGATTTTTAACAATTATTAGCCTCTAAATCTTAATAGTCAACAACTAATCTAAAACATTATTTGAAACTAGTTACATTGAAGATTGATTATTTAATTAATTCCTCTTTTACATTTCGAGGTTCTCTTTATCCTATCAATTCTTCATCATTATACATATGAATACATACCATTATTATATTATATTTGTATATATGGATGATTGATTGACTCTCTTAACTCATAATCAAAACACCTGATTAACCTGACTGCTTAACACAATTCCACTGCATATTTTTAGTTTTAAACTAGTTGGCTTTTGAACATGGATCAATATCTTTATCTGTTCATTTTGGACCAATATTTTTGTGCTTTAACCTTTTTCTTTTTTGATGGTTTACATATGATATAAAGGGCTACCCTTAGGTTAATATGACTTTTAGGTGAAATTTGTTGTTACCTGAGGACAACTTTGTCTCTTTGGTTTTCTCAAAATCCTTTAGCAGATTATCAAAACAGAAAAGAGAACTTCCAGTTTGTAGATCAGTCAAAACTAGAACTGTGAAATCATAGGTAACAAAATATCGACATTTACACTCTCTAACAGCAACAAGAAATATGAAATCAAAACTAGAACCAAATGTAAAATCAAAACTAGAACGAAATCTAAAAGCGAAATCAAAACTAGAAAAAACTCTACTAGAAATTGTTGTTACCTCCCAAGTCTCAACTCAAACAAAGAGAAGAAAAGAGGACGTCTCAACTTGTGTGAAAGAGAAGTAGATGGTAGGTAGGGGGAGGCAGCCGCAAACAGGAGGAGGAGCGAAAGAGAATGAAATTGGCAGCAAGCGAGAGGAGGAGCAAAAGAGAATGAAATTGAAAAAAGGAGGCAGCATTCGAATTAAGGTGTAAAGATTTTAAAGAAAGAGAAGAAGATTTTTCACTTGGTATTTATATAATAAGGGGTATAAAGGTAATTTAATATATAATAAAAATAATAGAAGTTCGATTAAGCTCACAAGCCTTGCGAGTCAAGTATTATGATACTCGAATTCGACTCGACAAACTATTTGAGTAGCTCAACTCGATTAACTTCAAGTCGAGTTCGAGTATTTTACGAGCCGATCTCAAGTAGCTTATGAGTAGTTTGACTTGTTTATATCTCTAGAATGATGGTAGTGGTGCATCGCTTATTCTTTCTCAATACATTGTCGTTTTAGCATAATTTTGTCGTTTATATATATTGTGATTCGAAATTATGACTAAAATATGCAATTTTTCTTTTAAAAAAGAAAGTTAGATCAATTAAGGACAAGATCAAACTGAAACCGGACAATGGACAACTACATCGAATCGTGCAAAAGATAATTAATGCAATATTAAGTAACGATAATTAATTAAGATGAAAGAAGAGACACCAACTTCTATACTGTTTTAATCATAATTCGATAATCTCATTAATGAGTTATTATCTCACTAATTGCCTTGTTAATCCATATCAAGATAATAATTTTTCTTTAATTTTTTTTAAAGAAATAAATTATTGTTATCAATGATGTGTATGTTCTATTGGATTCACTTTTTTTTTATATATTACATAATGTATCATAATAGATACATGTATATTTCACATTAATAATAAATAAAACATTCAAATTATTAATTAAATTATGAATTTAGTAGTTACATTATATTATGAAATATGCAATTCATTGATTATTCAGAAATAATTTATTATTAAGCTGTTGATAATAATGAGATAAATATCTCTAGTAAAAGATAATCTTTAAAATGTTTATAAACAGAAAATGACAGTGAATTGAGTATTCATTGAGTATATAGGTTATAACATGGTTTATTTTGAGGATGAATCTTATTTTCTATGATATAATGATATCTAGATAAACCAGTGAGTTCTTAAAAAGTTAAGAGTACCGAACAGTGACGCTTGATAATAACTGCATAGATAGTGCTCGATGTCAACAGTTATTATCTTGGTCATAATATATGAGTCTTTTATAACTCGAAATCTTTTGACTTGAGGTGTCCACACTGTCCTTTCATGAGTAGCTATGGAAGTACTCTTGCCTTGTATTAGGCTATTCACGATTGGTAATCCGGCTCGCAGTCACCATAATTAGTCATGTAGTGAGACATAAGAATACCAATAGTATGACTCATTACCCTGTAGCCTCTGGGCGAGATTCTAATGGAGTTGATATTTTGGTTTTGATAAAATACATTTCTAAGCAGGAAAAATATGACTTATTTGATATAAGATTGATATTATTAGTTATAAAGTTGATATTTTGGTTCTGATAAAATACATTCCTAGGTAGGAGAAATATGACTTATTCGATATAAGATCGATATTATTAGTTAGACTAATAATGATAAGTCTTATTTTAATCAGAACACAAATTATCACTTATTAGTATATTGACCAATAGAGTTTGACACGTTTTGACCCTAATCAATATCGGGATCATAACGGGAGGACTTAATATTATAATTTAGAGGTCAAATTAATATTTGATATTTTATCAGTAATTAAAAGGAGAATTCCATGAAGATACTTAATGTGTTTGGGTATATGAAAAATTTGGAAATAGTGTCCAATATAATTTTAAGGAGTCAATATTATATTTCTATTCCGATAAAATAATTGACCTTATAAGTCATACTTAAATTAATTTGTGTAGCTAGTCAATATTTATAATGTGAAAATTAATTTAATTGAGAATCAAATTAAAAATGATCACTTATATTATTTGAATTAAAATTAAAATTGATTAATTTTAGCTACTACTTCTATATAATTTTGATTAAAGTGTTAATTAAAATTATCATAATTTAATTAAATTGTTAATTAAATTGACTACAATAGTATATTAAAGTAATTATAATGATTAATGTGACATTATTTCTTTCACTATCATTCTCTATTTATGTGTCACTTTATATTAAACTATTAATGCATTTTGTCACTCTTGCCAATAAAAATAATACACTTTGCATTATGACATTAATGTGTATTTGTTACTTACATTGTACCATTAATGTATTTAACCACATCACCTTGTCACATTACATTATTGTAATTAATGCAATTTTATCTCATGTTTACTCTAGCTTATCTAAAAGATAAAGTATGTGAAGAAATAAAAAGAAAAAAAACCGTGAGAAGCAAAGATTTGAATATTTTTGTTTGATTTGTATAATTGGTGAACTCGGTTATGAAATATTTGTTCTAATTTTTTTATTTTTTTATTTTATTCTAAAAAACATTATATGATCTTGATAAATTGATATTATACATAAATGTCACAAAATATTATTTGTAAAAATTATGGATAAATATTTAAGATTAACATATAAAATGTATTTATATGTATAAAATTGCATATTTCAGTTAAAGTAAAAATATTTGAAATTTTTATTTTTAACGGAGACCTAGAATTCTCGTACATTCAAAAATCGCTTTACTTTCAACAATTATAGCTTAGTTTATCCCAAGATTTTGACATGTAAAAGCCTGCAGTCTAAGCGACTGTATAAAGGGGTTTGTTTGTTTGTCTGGAGCAGAAATATTAACCAAATTTATGTAACATGTATTTCGTAACCTAATTAAATATTATTCTCAAAAATAAAATAAATGTTTTTACCCATTTTAATTGGCAAATAATAATAATAATAAGTTCTTGATCAATGAGAATGAGGTTAATCATTCAATTTATTTTCTTATTGAGGATTCGATCAAGATTAATATTTGTTTCCATTTTGCATTGTTACGAATGTTAATATTTAATAGATTGGACTAGCTCAATTGATACATTTACTGTATATATTTATAACAAAAATGAGAGATATATTACAAAATGTAATGCTGTTAATTAATTAATATCAGTTTACATACTTTGGTTATTAATTTCAGGAGCTCGACTCTATGAACATCATTTCCTTAGAGAAGTCAAACTATTGATATTCTTGAGATTTGTAATTGCTCCAATGATTTCAAACCCTTTTGAATTAATCACATTATTAGACCCACAGTGGCAAAACTTCTGTTAATAATTAAAAATTTGAAATTGCTAAATCCAGTTAACCTATTTTTCTTGTACTTAATTACTCATTAATCAAGTAATTAAGCATCGAATCCAATAACAATAATTTATTTATTAATGTCATTGCTTTGATTATCGAGAAACTTAAAGAGTATAACAAATGGCCGTTGCACAAGCCACAAGGTTTAGAAGCTTGGCCGCCAAGAGGAATCTTTAGCTCAAAGATTGAAGCCGAGGCTTCTTCAACCTCCAATCTCGAGAGTTGAATATACTATGATATGCACATGCAAATTTTAATTTTTTTCTTTTTACCAATTTGTTAGATTGCAATATGTAAATCTATTAACGCTTTCCACCACTCAATGAAATATCTGGAGGTGACATTCTTTTCAAAATTATTGAAAGAACTTTTAATTTGTTTTTATGTGAATCTGATTCAGATATAAGCTGCCACAGTACAATGCTGAATTGCAGGTCGATTTTTTGTTTCCTTTTACAACTTGTTTCTTCTTGCCCCCATCTCAATATCCATTTTTTTTATTTAATATGATATGGTAACTAATTCGATTAATTTAGAATACGTCGGATATAATTATAAAAAACAGTAAAATAATTTAAAGTAACTATATATTAGAGTTTGGACTCAGTTTTTAATTAAACGAAAAGAACTCATTTATACTTTTTTTAAATTTAATATATGTTTTTCTTAAATATAAACTAAATAAATATTTTAATATTACCACATTAAATGGCTTCACGTAATAAGGAAACATAGGGCAAGGATACGAAGGTCAGGACCAGGCCAAAATTCTGCGCTGGAATTGTACCTATCAATTGATAATGACTGTCTAATTTAAAATCAACGGCTCTGATCAGTCTTCAGTCCCATCTTGTTTAAGGGTTGGATGTTAATCAATCAAGGTGGATACACGTGCATCTTTGTGATTTGTTTGCATGAGATTGCAAATTGAGCTTCAACATTAATTGAATTTCATTATCTACCAAAAGACAATGTATTTCATTGATTAAATTAAAGCTCAAATAATTAATTAAATTATAATTGAATAAATTAAATTGACATATTAAAAAAAAAATTAATTAATTAGTTAGTTAATTCTTTACAAAATCCTAATTTAAAACGACTGCCAAAAATTGAACCTATCTTATTGAAGGGAAAAATATTTGGAAGAATATTTATTACTATAGTTATCTAAATTTTTAGATAAACTAAGTCTATTATATTATTTATAAATTAATACAATTATTAAATGATATATACAGTGGTGATCCAAAAGTTCAATATAAGAGGGACTAAAGTGTAATTGATTCAATTAAAAAAATCGAAATTTGAACTTGACTCAAACTCGATCGAATTTTTTTCACTTGTTCGAAACTCGATTCTAAAAACATTCAAGCTATTAGAATTGGTTCAAAAAGTTCGAATCAACTAAAAAAATTAAAGAAATAGTATACTCGGCTTGAATTGAAATTAACTCTAGTTAATTTAACTTAACTAAACTCTCAAGTCTTATAAGTCCTATATTATGATATTTGAACTTGACTTGACAAACTACTTGAACTTGAGCTCAATTCTATTAACTTTGAGTTGAATTCAAATATTTTACTAATCAATTTCGAATAACTCTTTAGTATGACTCATTTTACTGGGGGATAAACTTATATATTCTAAAATCATACTATACATTAAACTTATATAATAAATATGTTATATCTAAGCATAAGTAAAAAAAAAAAAACAAGTTAAAAGAGTAATTGAACTAAAATACAAAATAAATATATCTAATTTTTATTTTTAAGAGTGAAACTATGAGATTTTGGAATAAAGGAGGAGAAACTGGAAATAAAAATATTTTAAAAAAACTAAATTAATTATAATAATTTTATTTGAAATGGAGTGCAGTCACTCTTTTAGCCTCCATTTATATATCTGCCAATGGATATATACATATGTTGTATTTATTTTAATCAATAAAAATAAAGTAATTAAATGTATGTTAATATATTATTGGATTAATCCACCAATGACATAATAGACTAAAATATCGTTTGAATTGAGAGATTTCAAAATTATGGATTTTAAATTAATTGATTGTAAAATTTATCGATTATAAAAATTTCATTGTTTGGTTTGATTATAAAATTCATATATTGATAATATAATTACTCTCATACTTATATTTAGTTTAATGAATATAATCCTAGATTTAACAATTAATTTTCAATTTTATCATTTATTAAATATTGATAATTTATTATTAATTAAGCATATATAATCAATCAATTCTACTATATATTTAAAAATTTTAAAACTAAAATTAGTTATTTTAAGAGTTGAAAAAAATAAAATTATTATATATTATAATATTTAATTACATTACTAAAAAAATATTTTTTTATTAATAATTTAATGCATATTAATACTATAATAATAATAATAATAACAATAAAGTAATTAGTTGAAATTAAAAGAAAATTAATTTTTACTTTTATAGGATTAGAGATAGTTTTGAAATATTATTAATTTATTATAGATAATTTTGGAATAAAAAATTATCAACAATTCCTAATTTATCAAATCAAAACATGAATTTTGGTGAATGAAAAATTTTTCAAAATTTTTTTCCACTTAGAAGGTAGTAAACCAAATCTTTAAAAATGAAAATTTTGGTGAATTTTGCTATTTTTTAAATAGTTAAAATGATTATGAAATTCTTCAATTTTGAGTATTTAAAAATTTATCAAATTGTTATTACTTTATAGCTCTGGAAATCTGCCCTCATTCATTACTGCAAGCCGTTGAAGAAAGCGTCTCGTATCTAACATTTTACTTTTATTTATTTCACTTATATAAATATGAAAAAAAAAATCATTTAATCTAAAAATTATAAATAAACAAACCATGAAAAAATAATAAAGATTAAGCAAAGAGAGAGACCAAGATAAAAAGATTTTTACTACAGTATAATATTTGAAGCTGCTTCTATACACATATTTCTCCAGAAAATGAGTCAAAAAAAAAAAAGCAGAAATTAAAAGAATCAAATTAATTTATTAAGAAGACGAAGCATTGATCATTCTTTTTTAATTTTCATTAATCTCATTCACAGCTTCTAATGCGAAGATAAACAAGGAGTTTAGTGAATCTCCACCGCATCAGCTTCTAATGAAGAAATGCAAGGAGTTGAAGAAGAATCATCAGAAAAATTGGAAGAAGTATAGAATGATGATGGCGAAGAAGGAGAATCAGTAGCAGAAGTTGCAGAAGCAAAAGCAACATTCACAAGTAAATCAATAAAAGCTCCAATGATATAGCCATGGTTATTTGTACCATTCACTTTCAAGTAACAGCTGAGCAATTCTTCAAGAGATTCCCAGTCTTTTAAGCCATGAGCTTCCACCATTTCCTCCATTGATTTCTTGAAATCAACATAAGGTTCTTGAGAATCCATTGACATTACCATACTTTCTTTGAGTAAAAACTCACCAGCATCATCTCCTCCTTTACTATGAGCTTCTTCCAAGATTGAACTTGTCTCTCCTGATTTAAAGAACAGCCTGTCTGACCTTAAACCTCGAATCATCGTCTCGATGGGTTCCCCTCCCGACTCGATTGATGCAGTAGAGAAGCTTGCTGATTCAGAAGAAGTACTGGCGAACCAAGATTCTGCTGCTGTATCTGCAGCAGCATCAAGATTAGGCTCTAAGTTATAAGCTGAGTTAAGAGTCGTGAACATGTTGACACTGGTCCTAAAAGAAAGGGTTTTAGGCTGTTGACAATAAGCAGGCCAAGGCCATGATGAGGAGGAGGTTGATGATGAAGTCGAAGATCTTGAATAATCTGTGTTGCTAATCTTGGAGAGAAAAGGAAGCTTCATAATTTTCTTGCCCATAAATTTTTTTTTCTTGGCAAAGAGAGAGAAAATAAAGAAGGATTCAAATGAATCTTTAAGGTTTAAAATTTTGAGATTTTCTTTATGTATGCCTTAATGGGTAGGTGAGAGAAGAGCTGTGAGAGAAAATTTTAAAGGAGAAGAAGAGAGAGGGAGAGGGAGAAGAGATTGGTGGGGGTATTTATTCTATAGCAGTATAGCTAGTTCTTGCTTTTGTAGTGTGTATTAAATTAATAGATTATCAGAAAAAAAAATTATTAGATTGAAAAATAAATGCAATTCAGTTGAGGTCATTGAATAATTATTTAATTACGTATCTTAAAATTTAAAATAATTAAGTTATTTGTAGCTAGTTCTTGTAGCTTAATTAATTAAACGACCTAATAAAAGAAATTTTTTTAAATAAATTCAATTCATCGTAGTATTTATAAACTAATCTTATTATTTAATATATATTTAATTATTTTATTTTTATTTATTGATATAAATATAATATATATATATATAATTAGTTTATAAATAATATAATATACGATATGCACATAAAAATTTCTCCTTATGAGAATTTGAAATTTTGGATTTGGAACTTCTGTTAATTATAACAGTTTGGAAGATACTGTGGTAGAGCTAATAATTGATTAATTAGTTTTTAAAATTTAGCTTTAATTCAATTGATTTCTAAATGGGGATTAATTGCAAAAGCATTGTAATCACCAATTTGAAAAAAAGACTAAATTATAGAAACCACAACCACTTGTGACAATGAAATTCATGTGGCCTTTTGTCCGTACGTGCACACACACTAGGTGGAATTTGATCATTTTAAAATAAGGCCAAATTAATCTCTAAATTATATTTTATTGAGTGAGTTACTTTCTTAATTTTAATTCAGTGTAAATAAATTTTTAAATTTTAAATTCGGTACAATTATACTTACGGTGGGGATACAAGCATATCAATTACTCCTCCATGGTAATTTAAAGACGATCTATTATACCTTCTAATAAATTTATTAAAAAAAATCATTTAAAGGCCAATCAAACTGGTGGATTCTCTTCTCTAAAAGACTGAATTTTAACTTTTATATATATGTTAGCTCTAAAATTACCAAAAGATTCCTGGCATCAGAAAAATGAGGACCCATATTAGGAGTTAATTTCATTTATGATCACTGAACTTTTATTTTATTATTTCTTCAATTTAATCTTCAATTTTATTTTTATTTCATTATTTACTATTTGTATTTAATAATTAAATTAATTAATTTAATAAGTAATAAAATAAATAATTTAAATATTTAATATTTTTTATTAATAATATTTTTATTTTCTATTTTACATTTAATTTTTAATTATTTAATTAACTAAATAATTAAAAACAAAAATTATTTAATTTAATTTAAATTAAAATAAAAATTGTTTGATTTCTATTTACATTTAATATTTAATAATTTAATTAAATAATTACATATAAAGAGTAAATAATCAAATAAAATAAAAATAAAATTGAAGAAATAATAAAAAATGCTAGAATGATTTTTGTGGAGAAAAAAATAGTTTAGTAACTTTTGTGATACAAAACTTTTGAAAGTTATTTTTAAGTAAGTTAGATAAAATTCAGTGATTATAGGTGAAATTAACCCTTATGTTAGGCAGTTCCATGTAAATGATAAGCTAATAATTTGTGAAGTTAGGAAAGAAGTTTCATGGAATTAGAAATTTCCTTTGTAATGGCACTCTCTGCAACTTCACCCTGAATTTCATGCAACTTAATCATTTCTTAAAGTTTTGTACCTAAATAGTAATATGAATTGATGAATCAATCAGCAATCTACCTAAAACAATATAATCATAACAAATTAAGTAAAACCATGCAAAAATAATATATCAAATGTTTGTAATTCAGAAAGAAGTGTCAATTTTTTTTTTTATGTTATAAAACAAACATATTCATTACAGAGCAATTTAGAAATCTTTTACAAGGATAAAGACGCCTCGGAGCCCAATATTTAGTAAAAATCATTATATTTATAAGAAAAAATTATTATTTACCGTATGTGATTTGACATAATCCACTAATACCTTATGAGATTTGAAAAATATACGATTTGCTTTATGTGGTTTGACGTAATACACTAGGATCTCTGAGTTTTGAAAATTATACTATTCACAAATTTATTACATTGCACTAATTTTCCCTTACAAGTTTGATTTATTGTATTAGTATCCCTTATGAAGTTTGACATATTCTACTAGTATCCCCTAAATAGAAGAAAATATTTTTTTTACTAACTGTAAATACCTTAAAATTTAATTTCCCCTTGCACCTTTGATTTATTGTATTAGTATCCCTTATGAAGTTTAACATATTCTACTAGTATCCCCTGAACATAAAATAATATCTTTTTTACTAACCGTAAATACCTTAAAATTTAACAAAATGATTATGAAGTTTAACGAAAATAAAATAGAGAAAGTGAATTATATATTTTTCAAATATCATGGTAACTAATGCATTAATTATAGGAGGTAAATAGTAATTTTTTCTATTTATAATGATAATTTTATAAAGTTATTCACTGTTATTTTATACTTGTTGCACATTTAATGAAAAGAAAATAAACTAATAAATTTTAACTTAATAGTATTAATATAATAATTAGAGCTGTGAAGTTTTGAGATCAATTTTTCAACGGGATTCCTTGTAAAAGAAAAGAAAAAGGAAGAAAAGATTTTGAACTTCAAAATATTCACACTTTAGTCTCAACACGGCAACCCCTGAAACTCAAAAATAGCAACTTGCCCCACTTGCTATCTCATGGAATGTTTGTGGCTCATGGGTTGTCTTGTCTATACACTCAGCTCATTTTCTTTCTTCTTAACCTAATTAACTATGGCCCTCCTTTAAACATGCATGCTTATAAATTAGTTCAGCAAATATTAGCCATAATCATAGGAATGTGACTTGTTTAAGCATTTATTATCTCATTGATTAAAGAGTGATTATTAAAAAAGAGAATATAAAAAATAATTAATAACCACTCTCCAGCCAATGAAACAGTGATTATTTTTTAAAGTAATTTTTGCTAATATATATTTCTTAAATAATATTTTTTTAAATGCAAACAGTATAAAAAGGTAGCATTTTTTTTTTTGGGGGTGCAAATTTGGGTTTAGCCTATGGGAAATACATTTTTGGTTCTTAGAAAGTGAAAAGGTGGCATTTCTAGTCTAGAGTGGGAACTACCCTGAAGATTATTGTCTTTTTTATAAAAAGATCTAAAGTGGGATATTATCCTTTTTTTCTCCATCTAAAATCCCCAAGAGACCATATCTGTTCGTGCTCTTTATTAACAGAGTAATCTTACATCATCCAAGGTTTGCAAAAAGAAATCATCATATTTTCTTTTTCCCAAAGATTGAATACTAACAATTTCACCCTTTTGTGCTTTGTATTGATCTCAAAACATCAAACATGCAGGTAACTTAATCATATAAATCACAACATATTTAGCTTTGAAGAATTTTCAAACTCATAATGCAAAGACAAGTTTCCTATAATGCAAGAAGAAGGTTGGATGTAATTTACTATTTGATTCTCCCCAAACGTTAGTACTAGTAGTAAAATTTGAGAAACCCATATGTGATGATGTAAAATGAGCGTGCTCAACCTAGTCTTCCATAAATATACAAAGAACCTAATGTCACTTTCCCTCTGAAATCAATGAATATAAAGTGCAGGGAATCTATCCAATGAGAAATAAAATTGATAAAAGATGACAGAAATTTGGAGGACCCTTAAAAAGAGGTCCCAAACCTACCATTATTATGATTTCTCTCCTCTCCTCTCAGCTCTTGTCTGATGTGTAGGTAGCCAAAAATATGAATCTAGATATGCCACAAACAGTGGCCAAAGCAATTAAAAATGGGTTCCCATATGAAGGCCCACTCTTTTCCAGATTTAGCAGCAAGCTGGACCATATGTCAGCTACATTGGTGTACTGGATTGTGAAGTTTTTGACTCACCAGTGACAGAGACCCGCTCCGTATTTTTACCTCTTCTCACTTAATTGATTTTCTTCATTATCCAAATAAGAAATACTGTAGATATGCATCTTCAGTTCATATCTTGTGGTTTATATTTTGCAAGGCATTCTACAAATTGAGCATGGTTATATGTCAAGATTATAGGAAGAAAAAAATTTACTTGCCAGTACGTTAACACAAGCTGCAAATAAAGGGGGAAATTACAGGTCTAACTGTCAAGCAATTTCAGATAGCAACAATTTATTGTGAATCAGGTAGCAGGAGTAAGACAATCTTCCCACATGAAGTCACCCATCACAGCCACAGCCAGCAGCTTTTTCTGTGCCATCGGGGCATGCATATGAGTCCAGAAAAATTTAAGAAAGAAAAACAAAAATCATCTACAAGCTTAAAGCAGTGAAACTTGTGGGAAACGCAGAAGGCAGAAACTGAATTTAGTTTATTAGTGGCATTATTCACTAAATACCATGCTCTATTATGCAAAGCAAGTGAACAGAATCCAATAAAATTTTATGACAGTACCTTTTGTATAAAGTTTCTGCTATATATAAATGATCTCTGATCACCTTGTAAATCACCGAAACGGTAAATTGTCTCCGATTTATTGATTGAGATTAACATAAGACATTGCCCTTTTTTACTATCAACTAGAACTCCAATTGATTCATCTATCAATTAATGTAAGATTTGCAATCTCCTAGGTGGTCCCTTCTGCTTACCTAATGTTATATACATATCAACACAGATACTCCCACAAGACCCAATAGTTGGTCGCACTCAGAATTTTATTTATAAGGCTACTAGCACATGGCAACCCAACAATGCACAAACCTGAGTTCATTACATTCAATATGTGTGGCTTCTAGTTGTGTGTTATTTTTCATTAATTTTCTCATTTCATCATAAATGTTGATACTTTAGCAAAGATTAGAGAGATTACCCTCCTTAACCCACAAATATCCTCCACAAAACGATACGAAATCCACTTTTTGAGGAACAGTTGAGGTTCCAAGTTTTCAGTGCGAGGACTAAGCTCTAAGCTAAGCAAATAAGGAGTCAAAAATAAATGACATCTAAATTAAAGGAAAACAATGTACATGTGATATGATGCCCTATAAAAGTAATTGTCCTCTACATATGAAGGTATAAGTTGGGGGGACCTTATCCTTTACCTAGGTTTACAGGGGACCATGTTGTATGCTCTTTCCTCAAGTAATAATCCTAGTAAGATCAAATTGTTTAAAAAACTTCTAATGGAAGAGCATAAAGGCAAGAGCAATACCTCATCTGACAATAGGCAGGAGCAAGGCCTCATCTGACTATAGGAAGTATACATAGAAACATAGACATCAGCAACAAGCAGCAGCCCCTAACAATTTTCAAGAAGCTCTTTAAACCACAGACTTCAGCAAGAGATATTATCTTTGACAACCAAAAGAAGTAATACAGGTGTTCACTTAAACCAGACCACGTCCTACTAATGAACATAAATTGAGCAAATACCTATTCAATACAGCTGTTTGAAACCCTATTTCCACCCATTCTTAAAATGAAAAATAAGAGCAATTGTATTCCTTCTCAAAATGACAATCACAACTCTGCAGAAACATGTCTTCTGATTACTAACTGCTGTCGTAATATTATAGCCATTGCACTTGTGGCCGTCGTATCATCAATTATCACCGAAAAGGACTATCATCTATTTAAACAAAAGCCTCGTTCAGTTCTTTCAGAATAGCTTTAACTAACCTCATGAAATATTTGTAAATAATGACTCCATATTGGTTTGCAGAATTGGGCATGACATAGCACAACAAGAAACGGAGAGAAAACGAAGAAAAGAAGACAGTGGGCGACTTGGCGGCGGTTCTTTAAGGCGGTTCGTGGAAACAAAGGTTATGGAATAGTACCAAGTTTTAACAGTCAAATGTACAGGCGCCTATAGATTTACAGATAAAATTCTTTATTTTGCAACTTAATTATCACTCCTCTCCAAAAAAGTATTAATGTCCAAAATGCAAAAATACATTACCAACAACATTTAATCATAAAATTATTATTTGAAAATTTTTCGAATTTTTTTTTGTTATTATTATTATTTCCAAGTTGAGAGGGGAGATTGTTTGCTGTGATAGTTGAAATCATTTTCCAATATTTCATAATTATATTTACCAATTTAACCTGAGTAACACATTTCGATTATTTCTATTTCAAATCAAGAATGGTTGCTTGCAATGACATTTAAATGTCTGTGTTTTCTTAACCAAAATGTAAAATGTGTACACCCCCTAAGCAGCAGCACCACTCAAGTAGCCAGAAACATAAAGGAAACAACCAAAAACGAGACTGGAAGGGCCAATTTGATATACTAAGAATTCATAAAGCTTCATCTAAATATGCTACTTGATGGGTAATTTTAAATATTTGACACAGAGATAAATACCATTAACCAAACTGCATCCTTTCAACAGAGTTTTCATAGGAGAAGACAACAAAATGACAATGAAGCCATGGAGAGGTAACTGGAGAACCATTTTTAGGGCATTCCTCTGTATGTTCCAAACTTCACCGGATAAACACAGGATTACAAACTATATATTGCATATTGCAAAAAGCAATATGATATGTGACCTTGAAGGCTAGAAGTAGGTACCCTCCGGAGGTTGAACAAGCTTCCGGTTGTGTGGGGCGGCCATCTCCTTCTTCAGCTGTGTCAGTATATCCTCCATTGTGTATTCCCGCTGCCAGTTTGCGAGAAGTCCGAACTTCTTTGGTTCCACCTGAAGTAAACAGATGTTAAAAAACCATCAAGTGAATATTCTCCTGTTCTTATCTAGTTTTCTAGCACAACCACATCGTGAAAACAACAAAAAAGGATTACTGTCAAAAAAACAGTAGCAACGGAAGAATCAAAGTACCAATGAATTCCATATATTACTGTTATGCAAATAAGTCCGCAAATATAACCATACCACTCCCGTTTCATGGTTAACACAAGTCATGTTAATCCGTGAATGAAATCGAACACTTGGTGGCTTCTCTGGATAATCTTTATCGCAGAACAGCTTCAGCTGATAGATTCGACCTTCATGTACAGTCTGACAAAGAAAAAGGAAAAGTTATTCAACTCAAATACTGACAATATGTGAGAGACCATAAAGCACGATAGAACAATCATATTTTCCATTCTAAAGTATAATTTATAAAAACTCTCCATCAAGAAAGGTGTTTTGGACTTCATTTCAATTAATGACAAAGAGCTTCTGTAAAAGTAGTCCTTGGAATTAAAATATTAGAATTCAATCTGAATCCTGCAACAACCAACAACCTTCCTTTCTCTTTATTTGGGAATTTCTCCCAACCTAACAATCAGAATTATTTTATGCCAGTTCAAGAAGTGACCTGCATCATTTAACAATGGAGTATACTTAACTGATCACTACAGTTGCAAATTCTCCATTTCTCTTTGCATATTAACAACAAATTAAATAAGTTGACCACAGCTAATGGCAAATCCTGCTGTCTAACATAAGCTAGCAAGACCTACCAGATTTTTCTCCAACCTTCATAATTAAAAATTAATACCAAGTGATCAACTCATGGTCTTCAGAAAAAAGTTCAATTAATTTTAAACCATTGCTGTTAACAACTGACCATGTAGCCCAAAACATTAAATGATCAACATCCGAAGGGACTGTGGAGCATCCTTCAGTAGTGACCACGAACATTTAGAAAAAGTTAATCAACAGATACAAAGTAAGGGGCGGCTTGACAACTACAAGCCAATCACTATTCACATAAATTGTACAAAATATAGATAGAGTAAACCAACAAAAGTTACATTGAATACAGAAGTTGGGACTTGCCCCCTAAAATTCTAACACCATCTAAGTTTAGAGCCATACTGTTAAAATATTACCACCAATCTACATTACAAGTGCAATATTTTTGCTATTTTGACCATAAGCCAGATGCAAAATCCCAATGAATCAGATTCTATAATCATCAATCCAGAATAAATTGAAGGCTCGTATATACAAGCATTACATGATATTATCTATTGGTAAATAAATAAAAAAAATAATAAAAAAAGAGCAATTACATTGTGAGGACCAATGATAGTGCCAGTCCAGGATCTCATGTAGATGTCATCACCATCATCCATTCCATAGCTTACAGTCCCATCCCCAATACCTTTTTCACCACGTTCAAGTTCCTCCAGCAATCTGAAATTACGAGGTACTGCCCAGAAACTCAAACGGTCAAGGTTATACATAATTTCACAATAATAAAAATTAAAAAGACAGGAAGCCTGAATTTGAACGTCAAAGTACTCAAACCTAGTTGATTATCATTAGAATTCATCTGAAATAAAATGCAAATTCCATAGCTTAATAAACCACAACCAACAACAAACTTCTCATTCTGCAACAATTTAAAGCACTCTCTAGTTTACAACTCAACACACGAACAGCTTAGTAGTTTCTTACACATCAGCACATAGCCAATGTTCTCAACATGTAGCTGCTTGAGATGCTACACTTCATTTTAGCAAGTCGCCAATTTCACCAGTCCGATAGAAAAGCAGTTACTAATAATTATTGAGAAGTTTGATCCCATGATGTGCAAATATAACACTGATGGTATAATAAACCAACAATTAAGAAAGTAAAACTCTATTCGTTCCAAAAATAGTAGATCAACACATAAACTTACAAGCACCAGCATGCGCATGCACATGCACATGCACATGCACATGCACATGAGTGGATGAAGAAGATTTCCTTTTTCTTTTTGTTATCAGGGAAAAAAAAAAGCATACTCAACTCTCAGTTGGAAATGCAGGAGTGCCAGAACCCGAGGTTGAGCAGCTACTAAATTCAAAGAATCCTATTCTCTAACTTTGCAATTAGATGTGCTAAAAGATTTTTTAACAAAGAAAAGCCACATCATAGATAACAAGCAACAAGTAATTTTAAGAACAGCTCTCAAATTATGACCGTCTTAGCCTAGAGCACCTTAACATGCGTTATCAAAGCAGCTTCATCAAATAAGAATCTCAATTAATTTCTCAACAATCAACTGTTTGCCACCACATGCTCAGAGGAGAATGATAATCAGTCGATAATCTATAAAAGGCTCCACTATGAATACAAATTAAATAGCATACAATTCAATTTAAAAATTAAAAAAACAACAGATTTGCCAAAGATTAACAATCATCAAGAAGGACAAACAACATAAACCATCAAATACGATAAGAGATAAAATGAATTCCATAAGGATTTCGATCGTGGAAGCTTGCACAATGTCACAGCCACAGATCAATTAAATAAAATAAATCCCACAGCAGACAAACATCGAACAGATAATATAAAACAAACCCATAAGCAGATTCTATCAAAAAACATGACAAAGCAAAAGATCGGAGCCAGTATAAGAAAAACCCAAAAAAGGGTATGCTACAATAAGATCGAAGGACTCACCCACGACACTCGATCCACCTGAGCCAAGCGTCATGGGCTGTTCACTGAGGTTTCCCTAGATATGAGATCTGATTGGAAGTTAAGCGAGAGAGAGGGGAGAGAGACAGATAAAAAGGAGAATCTATGAAAAGAAAGGCGATGAAGGCGAAGCTTGGAATAAAGCAGAGAAATTGAGGGCAATTGTCAATAGAGGACTCAGATAAGGGAAGTTACCAATTTATCATGAATTTATTTATTTTTTATTTACATAATACAATTACATATAAATTAATTTTTTATTTATATTTGATATATAAAAAAAGAAAAAATTTAAAAGTAAAATTTTCTTTTGATGATATATAAAATTTTATTTTGTTATTATTGAATTTATTTTTTTTCTCAATCAAACTCAATTAAATTAAAATTTTGTATTTTATAAATAGAATAATTAATTGATTCTTCATATTAATTGATGGTTATTTTGTACTTTATTTATAGTATTGTTAGTTTAGTTGCTTACTCTATTATATCGATCGCTACAAGTCTTGTACGCTAGCTACTAGGTCAGTTTTTTTCATATTTATTCATAATGTTATATTCTTCTAATTTCTCATTAAAATAAAATAATTTTATATTAGATTATTCTAAAAGATTTTTTTATGTTTCTTATGTTGCAGGACTTCATGTCTTCACAACAAGAAGACTCTCAACAATAGAGTAAGAAGAATACTAGGGGAGTTGCAAAATACAAAATAATTGCATAAGACTGTGGACGAACATAATACTATAGAGTTCGATGATAAGGAAAATCCACTATAACCAAATGTCTTGGCATTTAGTTCTTATATTAGGGTGCAGCATATACCCAAATAAAGATATCTATCAAAGGCTGGAATCATATTAATAAGGGTTTTAAGAATATGACGTGGGATGATATCATGGTTAGTTATTGTCCGTGAAAACAATGAATCTTAATTTTTTTTTTTACAGATATAGTTCAATATTGAAGATACTATAGATAATAAGACTTATGTATTGAAAAGTGCAGAGAAGAAATGGAAGGACTTCAAATACCAATTGTGTAAAAATTACATAATTGACAAACCCAAGCAGAAGACACTGATAGAGAAATATAAAAGTATCACTGCTGAGAATTATGAGGAGTTTCAGTTGGCACATAAAACGGAAGAATATAAAATAGTAATTAAAGTGAAATGCATTTTAAAGTTACAATTTTATTGATTTTATGTCACTTCCTTATTTATGTATTTATTCAATCTAACGTTATTGATTTCTTCATTTATTTATGTTTTCGTTAACAGCAAATGAGGGAAAAAAAATAAGTCAAAGACAATTAAGAACAAGCATCCACATTTTCTTGGTCACAGGCTACTCTGGTAAAAGGCCCATTTGGATGGCCAAAGATATAATCGCTTCTTTTTCTTCATCATCATCGATGATTTCCGATGTAATCTTAACATATGATAGGAGTTTCGACTAGATTAAAGCCAAAATAAAGAAGACTGACAAAAAAAATTATACAATTCCAATCGAAAAGACCATAAAGGTTGCAAGAAAAGTGATATGTATAACTTTTATTTATTTTGCTTGACGTCTAAAATCTGACATATATAAATAAATGCGTAATGAAATTTGTAAATTTAATGTATGATGACATGAAAATAATTATATTACTATGCATGATATATGTTTTATGATGAGAAAGGATATATGATACACATGCAAATATTTGAGATTGATTTTTGATATTTATATGGTGAACATGAGGCGTTATGAGAAGAAGTAGTGCAGGAAAAATGGATATTGGATAGGCATAATGACATATTGATACGTGCAATTGACAAATCCTAACATTCAGGCTATGTTCGTGATGTTGGCAGTGTGACGATCATTAGGTCATTTTTTGGTAAATAATAACAAAAGAAACAATCCACCTTCATCTCAGTAGAAGAAATCAAAGTTGATATGAGGGCCAAATTTGAGGCTAAAATGGCGGCTCAGTAAAAATTGTTTTAGTCCCAGCAAGCAGTGTTACAAAAACAAATATCATTACTTTACAGTATGCTTGTTATCCCTCTCAATTTATCCTTGAGATATAGGTGGAGACAGGTTCTTCACATGGTGTCTCTATGCCAAGTAACTGCCACTTTGTTAATCCGTAATTTCCAATAAAAGAAATACAGGTAAAATTTTTGAATTTTATTATCACCACTTACACTTTCGTTTTCACATAAACTAACGCTGATAACTACACTTTAAGAGTTGCTAATATTGTATTTTCATGATTTTATAGGTAGATACATTGTGCCGCCTTGCTCTTAAAATTAAAAGTGACATGGTGATT
>CATIWF010217248.1:0-20060 GCA_949630135.1 Balakata baccata
TTCTATTATTCTATTTGTTTAATAACTACAATTATTAAGATTATTCAAGATAAATATATAATTGACAAATTTGAATTTAAATATTTATATTTTTGTTATTAATATACATTATGATTAAATTTTCATTTAAATTATAACATAGTTTTTTTATTTTCATTAAAAATATTTTACTTAAGAATTTAATCCATGTTGAACATTATTTTTAAAGAATTAATATTTATTATGATTTTAACTTTTAAGAAAATAAAGAATATACAAATAAATTAATTCTATTATTTTATGATATATATATATATATAATTGAAAATATTTCTAAATATATTTTAGTATTAATTTGAATGTAAATATTTTAACATTATATACTATTATGCATAAAACATGTTAAATATTAAGCTATAAAAAAGTTTTATTTTGACCAATTCGATCCCAGTTTAATTTCGGTTGAATCTCTAACCCTTGATTCTCTACCTTTTTCGGTTCGTTAGCCGAACCGGATTTGATAACCTTGTATATAACTGATATACTTAATAAATTTATATTTAAAATAAAACATTTAGAATTTAATTATGTATATATTATCACAGTTTAATGATGTCAAATTTTTTTTTTCATGATATTGAAATCTGCAGTACCAAGCTTTTTAATGTTACATGCATACAAAAGACAAATTTAAAAAGTATCGTTCGAAGAAACATGAATATATTTTTTAATATTTTCAATAGTTACAGTACGGTTGGATGCATGAATAGATTTAATAAAAAGACACTTCAGGTGAAGCTCTCTTAGCTCTAGTCTTTAGCTTTGTAATTTTTTTTTTATATTAGTGGAGAATTTCGATTAAGGTACGCTTTTTTTCCCCAATTTTTTCTTGATTTCAATTTTTTTTATGTCACGAAATATGTTAGAACTTAGAAAGGTAACTTTTATTATTTCAAACTTATGATTTATTTTTAAAATGAGGTTATATTAGTCAAAATATTAAAATGAGGTAGTATTAGTGAAAATATTAAAAAATAATAATGTAAAATAATAGGTAATTAACTTTTCAGTACTTAAAAATATTAGAAAATTTTTATTAATCATTCCTATATTTTGGTACATTTGGAAATATTAGGAAATTTCAGTATTTACATTAATCACGGGTGAAAAAAAAAACTGAATTTCTTTCAAAGATCACTAAATGGTAAAAAAAACTGGGTAGAAAAAGGTGCACAACTTGGACTGACGCACCAAGACATGTGCTACTTCAAGTGGTGCGAGTCTACCACATGGCAGGCGTGCACTGGTTGAAGTTCAGTTCAGTGTGCCACGTGGCACTTGAAGAGGGTGCTCTCCCTCTTGCTCGCCATTTGAACTGACGCACGTTCTTCCCTAACCACTAAAACTACTATAAATTTGGAAATACTATAAAAACTACAATAAATTTGTAAATACTTTTTCTAATCACCACAATTTAAGAAAGTAGATTTCTGTGGTGCACCCGGTGTAAATTACATCGGGTGCTTTGGGACCATTGAATCATCAACTTTTAATTTCAACCATTCATTATCAACGAATGAGATTAAAAGTTTATAATTTAATAATTTTAAGGCACCCGATATAAATTACACCGGGTATACCATAGAATTCTTCCTTAAGAAATATCTCCATATAACTAATCTCAGCCAGGAAATTGGACCCATCGAGTGGAAGCGAACGCTCAGAGCATAATCCAACAATTGCAGTTTCAAGCTATTCCTCTTTAAATTCATTGCTATGCATTGAATAACTTAGCCTATTTATAAACTAACAAAGCAATAAATTAAGAAAAACAAGCATCAACTAATTGAAATAAAATCCTACTATTAACAATAAAATTTTAACAATAATTTAAAACTTAAATACCAAATATTTCTATTTTCTACTTATTACAATATATAAATTTTTTTAAAAAAGCTCTAAATGTGGGAATGTCCTCTCCTTGTTGAGAGAATTGTTTTCGTTCGTTTTTACTCACTGTTTGTTTTATTCAATTTCTACTATGGATCTTATGTTAGATAATTTGTCTTTATTGTTCCAAGAGGAAACAAATGATCTGACTCTAGAAGGTATTCAGGAGAATACAAATGTTGACAACCATGAACTCTGTTTGCTTGGTAAGTTTTTAACTGATAAGAATATCAACTTCCAGATCATGCGATGTCGAATGGCTCAATTGTGGCGACCTGGTAGGGGAGTTTTTGTAACAGAGTTGGATCATCATAGATATATTTTTAAGTTTTTTCATGAAGTGGATCTTAAAAGGGTGATGGAAGATGGACCATGGTCCTATGATAACCACCTGTTGTTATTACACAAGTTGGTTCCAGGAGATATGCCATGCATAGTTCCTCTTCATTTTGTAGACTTTTGGATTCAAGTACATGATTTACCAATGGGGACATGTCAGAGATGGTGGGAAAGCAGATTGGTAACTTCATGGGAAAGTTTGTGGAGTATGATCAAAACAACCACCTAGGCATGTGGCGTGAATATATGCGTATTAAAGTGACAATTGATGTTCGTAAACCATTACTTAGAGGGAAGAAAATCAAGAAGCCAGGGGGAGAATGGTTTTTTGTAAGTTTCAAATATGAGCTCCTCACTATTTTCCGTTACATATGTGGTGACTTGGGGCACTCAGACATGTTTTGTGATCACCATTTTACGATACCGGAGCAAGAGATCACAAGAGGTTGGGGACTATGGCTAAAGGCATAATATAAAACCTCTAATCTATCCGGTGGAAAACAGTGGTTGAGAACTATGGATAGAGTAATGGAAAGTTCAACAGGGCCAAGTTGGAAACTCGTTCGTGACTCGTGCAAGGGTGGAGTGCACACAGTTGATAGCGGTTACAAAGATGCAAAAAATTCAGAGATAGTGGAAGAAAATGGGAATATGCCAGGTAATCGATCAGGGAAGAGAAGATGATTGCTGACCATGACAACTGGGCCTAGGACGAGGAAGTTTATGATGAGAACACAGGCCTTGAATTAGCAGCGGACAGAAAAAGAAGACGGGATGAGCCCAAATTAAGTACAAATGCTGAAGATATGACATTGGATAATGTGGGCGAGTCTAGTATTATGGAGGTAGCTCTTAATATTGAAAGCCCAAAAACAATGATGAAACAGCAGTTTCTGGTCTCCGGGCCTGCCGAGCCCAATGAGTTGTTTAAGTTAGAATTGTCGGGGCTTGGGCCAGCCCCTTGCAACTCAGGCCTTAAGTGAGTTGGTTAGGACTCTCAAGCCCATAATTGTGTTTTTGTTTGAGACTTTAGTTAATTCAAATAGAGGAAATTTCGTAAAATACCTATTTTTAACTTTATTTTTAAAAAATAGAAGCAAAACTTTTCTTTTTCGAAATTTTTTTCAATTTTAGTGAATAACTTAATCTACTTTCATTCTGCCAAACTAGAAATTCTGTAATGGAAACCAAAACTAGAAATCCTCAAGCTCCACTTAAATTAGTTGCTCTTCCATGGAAGTGCTGAGTCAGATAAGGTGCTCTATCAGTAAGTTGTTGTTTATCATAGACCAAAGCATCAGATCTTCTCCTTCTTCTTTCTGGTCTTGAACTGCTAGAAAACTTTTTAATGGCAGACGCATATTTCTTGATATGTGGAGTAGATACATGCTTTGTTTTGTTAGGTAATAAAATGGTGGGCACGTGCTTCTTGAATTGCTAAATAGCTTTTTAATAGCTTATTTCTTGATTTGCGGACTCATTATAATATGCATATGTTGTATTTGTTAATTACAAGGGAGATATACGTGAGCTTATGACCAATTTTACGATCGACCTCTTCTTGTGCTTAAGTTGGTTAGATTATAAAATATAGTAATTATTGTGTTAACTGGATTAGGTTTGCGATAAAAGCAATTTGTAATGATTGACTATGCTGTTCAATTTTGTTCTTTTAATGTTCTTCTTCTTTTTTAAATCTTGGGAATTCAATCAAGATATATCAAAGGTATTCGAAAGGTATAACAGAGGTATTCCAATGATATTTTTAAAGATATACTAAAATATTCCTAAGGTATTCATAAGATATACCTAAAATATTTTCAAGGTATACCCGAAATACTTCAATAGAATTCCAAAAAGAATATCAAAGGTACACCCAAAATAATCCAATGAAATTTCTCTTAGGGAATTCCTAAGGTATACCCAAGATATTTCTGAGGCATTCCTAAAGAATTCTTAAGTATACTCAAGATATCCCTAAGGCATATCGAAAGAAATACCAAATAGTTTGTTTGAAATTTTTGTGATATTTTGAATTTTAATTGAATTATATTTTTCTTTTTTAATAATTTAATTGTTTTTGTTCTTTTATGGTTTTTTAATAAAATTGAACCAATATATCCTCAAGGTATAAAGAAGGAATATCGAAGATATACCGCCTAGACATATTTTAGGATGATTTGAGATTTAAGTAATTTTTGAAAATATTTTTCAATAAAATTGAAGTTGTAATTTTTTTTTTTTTTTTTTTTTTTGTTATTTATGAAAAATTCCGATTCCAATAAGATTGAAGAAATTCGTGTTAGGTTGGGTTTTGATAATGCTTTTCCTATAGATAAGGAAGGCGGGAGTGGGGGAATAGTAGTACTGTGGAAATTTTTTTTCCCTATCTCTATTATTTCCTATTCCCGAAATCACATTGATTTGGAATTAAAAGATGAAGTAAAGGGTCTATGGCGATTAACATGGTATTATGGCTACCCAGAAAGATTTCGTCGTCGGCAAGCATGGGATTTCCTTAGATCCCTTCACAGTCAATTAGCTCTGCCATGGTGTATTATTGGGGATTTCAACGATTTGTTGGAGTCGACTGATAAAAGGGGTTTGCATGAACATCCAAGTTGGCTATTGCGAGGATTTAGAGATGCTATTGATGATTGTTTGCTGAATGATATTCCATTAGAAGGTTATCCATATACCTGGGCACGCGGCAGAGGAACTAATCACGGTGTTGAAGAAAGGATTGATCGAGCCATGACATCATTCTCTTGGCTATCTCTGTTTGAAAAGGTAAAGCTGTTAAACCTTATGGCTCCTATTTCTGATCACAGACCCATTCTTTTGTGCTTTAATGCTGATTGCATGCCAAGGAAAAAGATTCGAAGGTTTAGACTTGAAAATGGGTGGTTAACTGAGTCGGAGGTAGGCAAAATTGTTGAAGAAAGGTGGACCAACAGTAATGGGTCAGTGTTAGAAAAATTAAATTATTGTTCTACTGTGTTGCGAGACTTTGGTTCTCTATTGGTTTTCAGATTTAAAGTTGGGATTACAAAGTGTAGGAAGCTTATGGAGGCCTTGGAATATAAATCAGATGAAAGTTCTATTCGTCAATTCAACGCAGCAAAACCTCAGTTATCTTACTGGCTCAACCAGGAGGAAATATACTGGAAACAAAGGGCGAAATTGCATTGGCTTAAAGATGGTTATCATAATACTCGTTTCTTTCATTCTAGTGCCACCATTCGAAACAAATCAAATCATATCAAGGGTCTTTATGGGGGCGATGGTGTATAGCAGGACAGTAAATCTGGCATGTGTACCGTGGTTATGAAATATTTCAAGAACCTATTTTCAGAAAGTAATGGTTCTTATGGTACTGTTCTTGACTGTACAAACCCAAAGGTCACTTAAATGGATAATGAGTTTCTGCTATCTCCATTTACAAAAGAGGAATGTCGTGCTGCACTTTTCCAAATGCACTCGGATAAGGCTCTAGGCTCGGATGGTTTCAACCCATCATTTTTCCAAAAATTTTGGCATGTTATTAGTGATGTTGTGTTTCAGGATTGTACACAGTGGCTAGAAGATTCATTTTTTCCACTTCAACTTAATCATACTCATATATGTCTTATCCCAAAGACTGATAACGCGACTGAGATGAGAGATTTCAGACCTTTTGCCTTGTGTAATGTTGTCTAAAGTTTGATTGCAAAAGTTTTGGCAAACCGATTAAAAGTAATGCTGCCTCATTTAATATCAAATAGCCAATCAACATTTGTTCCTGGACGTACAATCACAGATAATACTTTGATAGCTTTTGAGCTAATTCACTACATGAAGAGGAAGCAAAAAGGAAAGCGTGGGGAAGTTGCACTTAAAATAGATATAAACAAGGCATACGATACTGTTGATTGGGGCTATTTACAACAAATTCTGTGGAAATTGGGTTTTGATGGTCGGTGGGTTCAATGGGTTATCATGTGCGTCAAATCTATTTCTTATATTGTTTTAGTAAATGATGATGAGGTGGGACCGATTCTGCCACTTCGAAGTCTGAGGCAAGGTGACCCCTTATCTCCCTATTTATATATACTATGTGCTGAAGGCCTTACTGCCTTGATAAGGAAAGCTGAAGCTGATGGTTTTGTACATGGGTGTAAAATTTCAAGATCTGCCCCTTCGATATCACATTTGTTATTCGCTGACGATAGCTTGTTTTTCTTCCGAGCCACAAATCTCGAATGTGAGTATATGAAAATATTCTGAGATTGTATGAGTTAGCCTTAGGGCAAGCCATAAATTTTACAAAATCAGGAGTTTTTTACAGTGCAAATCTAAATGATAAGGTAAAGGCTTGGCAATATCCTTGGAGTGCACTCTCAATTAAATACTGGAAGATACTTGGGATTACCATCACTGATTGGTAGAAATAAGAAGGTCATTTTTAACATTTTGAAAGAGCGATTGTGGAGAAAGATTCAAGGATGGAGAAGAAAAATGGTATCTCGGGCAGGTAGAGAAGTTTTCATAAAAGCTGCTGTACAAGCAATACCATCTTATTTCATGAATACTTTTTTGCTTCCCACAACTGTATTGGAGAAAATCCAACGAATGTTGAATTCTTATTGGTGGGGGACCTCTAGAGCTGGACATGGAGGAGTAAAGTGGCTGTCTTGTGAAAAACTATGCATTCCGAAAAATTTTGGAGGTATGGGTTTCTGCGATCTTCATGGCTTCAATATTGCAATGCTTGGGAAAATGGGTTGGCGACTATGTCAAGAACCAGATGCCCTTGTTTCAAGAGTTCTCAAAGCTAAATATTTCCCTAGAGGGGATTTACATACCAGTTTAGGGTATGCACCTAGTTTCACTTGGAGGAGCATTTTTCATTCTTGGGTATTATTAGAACATGGAATTCGCTGGAAAATTGGAGATGGCAGTCACATTCGAGTATGGTCTGATCCTTGGTTTCGTGACTCACTAAATTTTAGAGTTACAATGCCAATTATTGAGGAGTTTGAGCACATGAAGGTTAAAGATCTATTGCTGCCGGATCAACAACAATGGAATTATGAGCTGCTGGCAGAACTGTTTAATGATAGAGATCTTCAGGAAATTGCTAGTATCCCAGTGCCAATGAGGTGTAGCTCTGACTCCGTCATTTGGCACTATAGCAACAATGAGAATTACTCTGTCAAGTCAGGCTATGTGGAGTTTATGAATTTAAGAGGGATTACAAGTCAAATGCAGGTGCAAGGACAATGTAATGCTTTGTGGCATATGGAATTACCTCCTAAGGTAAAAAATTTCCTTTGGCGAGCATGTCGAAATTGTCTCCCAATTCGGCCTAATTTATGCAACAAAGGTATTTCTACTAGCACTAATTGTATTTTCTGTGATGTTGCTGAGGAAAATTTGTTTCATTTATTTGTATATTGTCCTTATGCCTCTCAATGCTGGAGAAATATGGGTATGTTATAGGATATACAAGTTTCTGTCGCATCTCATAAAAATTATGCAAGTTGAATATTTTCTGTGTTGAGAAATAAAGAAAAGCAATTGTTGAATAAGATATGCATGGTTATGTGGTTTATATGGGGCCAAAGAAATGACAAATACTGGAATAGTACTGTCCTTCCACCGGAAAGAATAGTGTTTAAGGCTGTTGAGTTTTTGTTTGATTGGTTAAATGCTACAAGGAAAAAAAATCAGCAGCCTGCCATGTCATCATAATCTGTTATGCAATGAAAACGACCTCCAATTGGTACTTTGAAATGTAACATGGATGCGGTAGTGTTTGAAGATTTACAAATGATTGGTCTTGGTCTGATTGTGAGGAATTCTGCTGTCCAGTTTCAGTGCTGTGCAGTTGCATCAACAGAGGGACTTTTTCGTGCCTCGGAAGCTGAAGCATGGGCGCTTACGCAAGCTATCTTGTGGTGGAATGCAGCATATGATTTTTGAGACAGATTGCCAGATGATAGTTAAAGAAATTCAACAGAAACGATTAGGGAATGATGAATTTGGACAACTCATACAAGATTGTCTTTATCTTTTCTCTTCTTTACCTTTTTATTCTGTTGTTTTTGCTAAAAGACAAGCTAATAGTGTAGCTCACTCCTTAGCTAGAAAACTTCAATCTTTATTCTGGATTTGTGGTTTGGGATAGTCCCTCAGATTGTCTCTAAGCTGCATTATGTAATGATCTGATGTTTTGATAAATGATATTTAGCACTTCTCAAAAAAGAAAAAAAAACACCAAATATTTCTAGCTACAATCTTAATAAATACATATGAAATTTTATTTTGATTTGTTTTTGAATCATTTTTCAACATTTCCTTTGATTCAAAAACTCATATTTATTTTTGTTATAACACTTCTCTCCATTTAGTAATGCACTTCTCATCACTTCTATTGAATCACTTCTCTTTAATTTATTGATGTAATTCTCACCAACCTCTTCCTTTACATTTTTTTCGCCAAGCTTTTGTTTGAGAATTTCAAATCTTTCTTTAGTCAAAGCCTTTGTAAGCATATCACAGGTTGAACATCTCTGGAACAATGAACCATTACTACTTCATTGGATTGTTGAACTGCTCAAATAATATCAAACTTGAACTTGATGTGTTCCTTTTTTTTTTTTTAAATTGCTCACAATTTAAAGACTTGCCAGTCATTTGAATTTTTTTTTCAATTTCAGACTCACTATTCCTTGAATTTTTTTTTTATTTAAAAATTAGAGACTTGCTTGATTTTGAAATTATATTTACAATTTTAGAGACTTGTCAATCCTTTGAAAATATTTTGTAAGTTTTTAAAAATTTAAAAATATTTTAGTAGTTTAATGATTTGCAAGTCTTTTTAACAAAATTTTCTTAATTTTGAAGAATATTTTGCAATTTAAGAATTTGTTTATATCTTTTTTGAAAAAGTTTTAAAAACACAGGTCATGTAAGACCAAATATAGCTTTGATACCATTTATTGGGGTTAAATATATTATTGATACTGAAACTTACCACTTAGTTACAAAATTGTATCAAAATTTTAATTTATTGCAATTTGATACTAAAATTTTTATAAATTTTCTAACTTGTTATCTAAATTAAAATTTTAATAAAAGAAGATGATGTGACATATTAACTGGATGACATATCATACCAATGGATTGACATATTAGCTTTTTTTTTCTAAAATTTTAATTTAAGTACTAAATTGTAATAAATTAAAGTCTGGTATCATTTTATAATTAAGTGATAAATTTTAGTACCAATAATACTTTTAACACCATTTGTTGGTTTTTCTAAAAAATAGAACCTAAAAGAGAGAAGTTTAGGAGGAAATTCATTGAATAATTTGGCCAGGCTTACAAAGCAACAAATTGAGAACAAATAAAAATCCGCGTAAAATTTTAACCATAATTTAAAACTTAAGACACCAAATATTTCTAAGAGCAGTAATCTTAACAAATTTTGATTTGTTTTGGAATCATTTTCCAACGGAGGTATCAGAAGGATTGCTCGAGTTTAGTGCAAGGCTCTTGCAGCAGGACCGGTTCTAAGAGCTGGGGGTGCTGTTGAAGCCATTTGGACCTGAAGGTTTCTCCAAGAGAAAGTGCTATTTGGTTGGCAAGGAACTTCAAAGAGACTGCAGTCTAGAATAAATACTTGAACTTGACAGATTTCTGAAAGGGGAAAATTTTCTTGCGCCCATTTAATATTTTGGCGATAGCAGAAATATAGATCAATCCAATTGGTAGGAAATGTTTCCTTAAAGAAAGTAAAAAAGGAGAATTCTTGGCCAATTGATATTGCAAATAAATTCCCAATTTCATTGGTTTCTCTTCTCTATTTGGTGTACGATTGAAGAGCTGCAAGTATATCTTCTCACAGATATATGCGAAGCATAATTTTCTAGTGTAGAGGTGAATCCAAGTCGAAGACAGTAGATGGAGGAAGTTGAAGTGTTGGAGCTTTATGAGCTTCATTACTCTGATCTGATTCTACTTTCGTCATCATTCGCTTCAGATTGTAAACTCTCAGTATCATCAACAGAAGATCAATCAAGACTGGAAACAATTAAGAGAATCGTAATGGAAACCCTAGGCCCTGAAGGCCCAGGTCTCCTCTCCATTACTGATGTCCCTAACGCTTCTCTTCTTCGCCGCAACCTCCTCCCTCTAGCTCGCAACCTCGCTCTTCTCAATCACGACCGCCGCAAACGCGTTCTTAAGGTTCTTTCATTCTTATTTCAACTTCAGTTGCCTCGGTTTCTTCGATCCTACGTGTTTAATGCTTGCTAAAAATCTTTTAATTTTTTTCATTGATTTCATGAATTCATGTGATTACAGAATATGGCTTAGTCTAGCAATGCATTCTGGTTTTTGATTAAAACCTATAAGTTCACTCTGTTTTAGCAGTGGACATGCTGTTGTTCTATTTAAATAGAAGAGAAATTTGGGTAGAACGTCTGATATTAGCTTAGAAACGTTGGTTTTGCTTTCTTTTACTTCTACCTATTCAACAAAACATTGAACTGAAAGTGTTCTATTTTTTTGCATATGCCTCTTACCACCAATTAGTATGGCTCATGTTCATGAGCTTTAGAATTAAGATGCCTGATCGTGCTGCTTAAACTAATATTTAGGATCTGGACTCATGAGGCCGAACTGTTTGGCAGTTGAGAAAATTGAGAGAAAGGGAAAGAAAGAGGAGGAATTTTAGAATTCTAGAACAGAGAAAGCTAGAGAGACTGAAATGAATTCCTGTCAATATTTCCAATCTGCCCCTTTGTATCTTATTTTCCCTTTTTATACTACTTGCAGCTATATTATAGGAAACCAAGCCAGCTGATTATTGAACAAATTGACTAACATAAACTACTTGCTGGTTCTGCCCTCTTTGCATATTTTTACTTAGTACAGTAACTCAAAAACCAGAGGACCGTTTGTTGCTTATCCTACTCTGAACTGTAACAAGTTGTTTTGACTTCTATGAGGTCCCTATCTTTTCATATGTGCTTTGATGATCATTGTGTACCTGTTTCCTCCACCTTGTGTTTTTGTGTGCATATTTGCATTAATCTTTTAAGTTTCTTATTATCCTTTTGTTTCTTTGTTTCCATAATATCCAGGAGCACAACTTGGGGAGTGATGTTCCTCTGAAGAATCCCAATAGAAATGTGTCCTCTTTTGCATTGCAACTTAAATATACTGAAGCTCTGGAATCTGCTTCTGATAATCCAAGTCATGACACTAATCTGCACTCAAATTCTGAAGAAACTCATTCAGATGTCGATGAGGTAGGAAATTTTCAGGGTGGTGAATTTGATAATCTTACCAATGCATTTAAAGAGCTGGGATATTGCATGATGGAGCTGGGGCTCCGTCTTGCTCAAATATGTGATGAATTTATTGGTAGCAAGGAATTGGAACGAAGCTTGTTAGAATCTGGCACTGCAAAAGGGCGCCTTATACATTATCATTCAATCCTAGATAACCTTATTATGAGAGAGAGTGTGAGAAGGAAGGGATCCACCAAAAAACAGGCTAATACCAAAGAGGACCAGGGTAAATGCTTAAGAAGTGAGCAAAAGCGATTACAAGGGCTAAAGTTGGCCTCAAATGAGAATAAGATTGGATCATGTGTAAATTGTTCTGATCTATGGCAGCAGTGGCATTATGATTATGGTATCTTCACTGTTTTGACAGCACCTATGTTTCTTTTGCCCTCTTATTTATCAGAAAATATGGAGATAGATCGATTTTCCACATTATGTAATCAAGAATGTCCTTATCCAAATGGGTACTCATATTTGCAGATCTTTGATCCCAACAAGAATGATGTCCTGATGGTAAAGACTTCTCCCGAGAGTTTCATCATTCAGGTTGGGGAATCTGCTGATATTTTATCAAAAGGAAAGCTTCGATCAACCTTACACTGTGTATGCAGACCAGTAAATTTAGAAAATATTAGCAGAGAAACCTTTGTTGTGTTTTTGCAGCCAGCATGGAGCAAAACCTTCACAATCCCTGAATATAGCATGGAACATAGCATGTCTGTTGATCATTTATCTAATAAGGGAAATGGTGAGGCCAAGCATGACTTAAACGAGTGTGCTCAAGATATTTATAAAATTATTCCACCACTTGCATCGCGGTTGAAGGATGGAATGACATTTGCAGAGTTCTCACGTGAAACTACCAGGCAGTACTATGGTGGCAGTGGTTTACAATCCAACAGATAGTTCCATGAGCTTCTGTGTGATGTAGAATGCAACTTAGGTAAGGGTTATTCTGATCTTTATTGTATCACATTGCTGGATTTTTATTATAAAACTTGTACTATTTTATATTTAGCAATTTTTTACATTTCTCTCTTTTTATTTGGCTCATTATCAACTTAATGCACAAACCTTGAATTTGATATAAATTTAAGGAAGAAAGAGCAATAATTGACTTCTCATACCACATATGGCTAGTATATTTTCCCTTTTATGCTCAGCATCTACAACTAGCTTGAATGTTTAAATTTCCCTGTCCTATCATGATTAGTAAAAGTAGTGTATGCTGTTTTTGTTTTATAAATTAATATTCATATGCTTCTGTAAAATCTCTTAAATTTTTGTCATGGTACTATAGACATTATTAAATTGCAAGATTTCAGCTGCTGTGAAACATTTTGATCTGCCACAATTTATGCCCTAGTACCACTGATATATATTGACCTGCAGTGATTGTTTTTGTCAATTAAACCATTTTATCATGTACAACTACTATTAGTTATTGTGCTTGATTGAGTTACTACTTTAGGGGCATATTTCTTGTAACTAGGGCTGCATGTATATGAGTTTCCGGTGCTCCATTTCCTTAGTGGATGATTGTAAGACTTACTACTCACTTTTGCCCTACAGGCTCCAAAACTGCATTGTTGTGAAGAAATGATGCTGAACGCTCTCTCTGGAGATGTCACGCGTCAGTCATTTAGATTGACGCCACTAAATTTTTTGAACCATAAAGCAACTTGAATGTATGAGAAATAGCATTTAAACGCTTAAATCATTGGATTTATTAGTAACTAGTCAACATTCTTTCACAAAGATGAGCAGGTTAGCTGTGTTGAGATCCTATTTTGGGTTTATCTATATAGTTGAATACTGATAAATAGTGATTCAAACTCCATTGCTGCCTTGCGTACTATTTTGATGTCATCTGTTCAGAATCGTCATCAAAATAATATCTTTATGCATGGAGGAATGGGTCCTCAGTTTTGATATTATTCTTTGAGTGTGTCTCCAAGTTGCTGGCTGGCGTTTATTTGGGTTGTAGGGTTTGTTATTATCAATCGCTGTTCTGGATTCACAAATAAATCAATGGAGTTGGGAGCATCAGGCACCGGATACTTTGGTTTTGATTTATATAGGGTCGCAATTGAGCCAATCCCCTCTTCTCCCTCTTTTTTTTTTTTTTCAGAAGAAGGAAGGAAAAAAAAAAGTAACAACAAAGTTGAGGCTCCTCAATCATTCAAGACTCATTGGAAACTTGATGGTGACAAAAGCCATGGCAGTGTAGCACTTTATAATTTACAGGAATTCAGATGACGATCTAAAAAATGTTTGTGAAACAAATAAAGTTTCCTGTTTTTCATGGCTCATAGGGATTAGTGGGGGTAACTAAAATTCACCATGAATGAGCGATATAGAGCAAAAAAGTGAGTTGAATGGAATGAATAATTGAACTATAAAGACAGCAAAGGAAACCCATTTGAAGCAGCAAAAGATGGTAAGAGTGGCCGTAATTGTAAAAACAATTTTATTGAAAGTGGCAAAAGGAATAAAGGCCGTATCTTTAGCCAGTGGTCACCACTAAGCAAAATGCAGAAAGACATTCATTAAAGCATGTTTTCCCCACTCTTTCTGATCAGAAAAATACAAAACAAAAAGAAAACATAGGGTTAATTTTATCTATAGGTCACTGAAGTTTATTTTTATTGTAGTAAAATTATAAATTTTTTTTACTCCAAAAAAGTCATTCAATTATATTTTCATTTCATCAAAGTTACTTCCGATCAATTTTTCAATTCAGGTAACCGGAAAGTTAATGTGGTAGATAATGTGTTACTCAAATATGTTTTTATTTTACTAAAGTCACTTGTGGCTAATTCTCTAATTTAGGTAATCGAAAATTGATGTGGCATATGATGCGTTACTAAAAGTCTGATATAGCAGCTAACGTATCTCTAGAAATCTGATGTGACAGCTGACGTGTTACCAAAAGTTGGTCTAGAATAATTTTAATAAAATAAAAATATAATTTTGTGATTTTTTTGGATGAAAATTTTTTTTTGTAACTATAATAAAAATAAAATTAAGTGAATATAAATGTAATTATTCCGAAATTGAGAACATAAGATGCCTTTGTAAGAATGGGAGGATTGGGAAGTGAAGGTAAATAATTAAAAAATGAAAAATGACAGTGATGATGACGTACATAGGCACGCGCATTTTAGCAGATATGGGTTCTCTTCTCTGTTGAACAAAGCAGGTTTGTGTCGAAAACTGTTTGGACCTCCAAGCTTTGTCGGCCTTGGACGTTGCCAACACCTTAACCCAGATGTGGAAAAATCATCACTCTGCTCACCATCTTGCTTCCTGTCATTTTCACAACTGTGGAGTATGCCCTTTCTTCACAATTTGAACCAAATATTAATTGATATCTTCCAAAACCAAATTAAATTCTTATAACAAAATAAGATTTGCTATCTGGAGCGGTTATTTATCCAAATTGTTTCTCATATTTTGTTTTTGATCCATTTTACATTTTAAAATTCAATTTTTATTATAATATATTCTTCATCATATAAAAAAATAACAGATATATTTTAAATACCAAGCTGCTGTATTTTTTAAATATTAAGTTATAGTGAATAAAGAAACCGATGAATGAGATAAAAATGGTGAAAATGAAAAGAATAATTTATGTTTTCATGGATCTAAAGTTTATGTTTTTTTGGATGGAGAGAATAATTGTTTATGCGAATTAAAAATGTTGGATTTGATGCTGAAAGAGATTCAAATAATCACTGTTATGAAAATCATGTATCAACTGATATGATTTTTACTCGATAAGGGTGAAAAGGGCCACCTATGAGAATGTTTTGGATTCAGCTGTTGCTTCGGGGTCAACAAAACCTAATTGAACAATATACTTTTAGAGTTGCATTATAATCCCATTTTTTGATATTAGCACTTCTCAACAATCATTAATTGCAATGATTAAATATTTAAGTGAATAACTTGATAAAACTAGGTTTCACCATGAGTGTAGACGAAGTTAGTCAGACGTTTCAAATTTGAATCTTAGAAATATAACTATGTTAAAAAATTTTGTGAAAATAATTTGTTGACATTTGATGTAAATAAAATTAATTTCTGTTTATTAATATATAAACTGAGGATATCCGTGGTTTGCACAAAACTAAATTCCATTCTACTTTGCTAATGGAAACAAAAACAAAACTCATTTTTTCTGTTCCTAAATAGATACCGTTTAAAATTTTTATTTTTATTCCGAATAATTTACTATTTCGCAGTTATCTATAACATTAATTATTATTTATCTATTAGATAAAGTCGAACTAATAGTTCTAGTAATGCATTTAATACTGAAAGAATCAACAAAATAATTAAGTACAGAAATAGAAGCCTCAAATTTGTCCAAAAGGCATCATTATGTAGGTACATGACCACATGGCTCCTAGTCTACCAATCCCAACTCCACCACGTGTTGACCAGTCCTTAGCCACCCTATAGCTTAATCACTATAAAAGAAAAAGGACTAGACAATCGGCAAATGGTATTGTTGCCCCCTATAAGCCAATTGGCTATAATGTGGAGTCACCCCTAACTAAGCCCCCTATTCGACTATTCCCTACATTTCTTTGCTGCCCGAATTTCAAAAAACAGTAACTTGAGATGGAGGACCTCCCTCCAATAACCACCCCTCGAAGGTTAGAGCACCGCCCTGCCTCCGCCTGCAGCACCATGCAGCTCCCTGAAAGCCCAAAGCTCCCCATGGAGTTCCTCTCAAGATCATGGAGTGCCTCTGCTCTTGAAGTTTCTAAAGCTCTCTATTGCATGCCTTCCAATAAATCTACTAACAGTACCTCTTCTTGCACCACTACTTCTATACTTGAAGATATCTCTGCTGACACTGAGGACATTGTTCATGCTAATGACAATGATAATAATATCTCCTCCAACCAGTTCTCCTTCATCTCTTCTGCTACTTCCCAGCTTGTTCTCGAACGTATTATGTCACAATCCGTGAGTTCACAAACAAAGGATTCTGACTTTTCATTTGTTATTGCACCTTAAGCTTGGACAATGTTTCATGTTTCACTTAAAATTTGCCAAAGATTCATGGGTTAGTTTTGTATTTTGTAGGAAGTGTCACCATTGACATCGGGTAGGCTCTCTCACAGTAGTGGACCTCTGAACTTGGCTGAGTCAGACAGCCCCCTAATTTCACCTTCCGAAGAATTTGATGATGTCATTAAGGTATCTTAATTATTTTCTCTTTTTTAATTGGTATAATACTTTATTCTCATAGTTTATTGCAAAACAATCCATGTTATAAATTTAGGGCTACTAGGAGGGGTTGATTTTATCTATAATCACTTAAATTTTAGTATTATTGTAGTAAAGTCAAATAAAATTTTTATTTCATAAAAATCACATAACTATAAATTAGTTTCAATAAAATCATTTCTGACAATTTTTTAGCAATCGACAACCAGAAAAATCGTGCTAACATATTAGTTGATACATAAAACACGTCATGTTATTATATATGTTAAATAAAACATCACTGTACAAATCAAATAAAACTCTGACATCTTAGTTGACACTATTTTTAATTTATGGTGCTAATGTAAATGCTTAATTGTAAACATGCATAGTTTCCTATTTGACTTGTATAATGATATGATGTGTCTCTTGTGTTAATTGGGATGCTAACACAAATTTTCTATTTGTTGACTATAGAAAAATAGTCTTTTACTAAAATTAAACTATAGTTAAATGACCTTTATATGACAAAAAAAATTATATAACTTTACTACAATAATACGAAAGTATGAAATTAATCCTAATATATAGTCACATGCTTTATCCTTGCTTCTCCACTACCTGCCAATTGCTGCACTGCAGCACCAACTCTGTTGCTACCAGCTGGTTTATCTTTATGCTCCTTCAATTAGTAGAATTATTATATTACAGAAGATTTGTTAACGAGAGATTCTTTTGTCTTCTTTCAATAAAACCTTTTGTTTTATCTCTCCGATGATTTCTTGACATGCCTTGTCAACTAAGTTAAATGGTGTTCACTCTTCGTTTCAATACAAAAATAATCCAGAAGAGAAGAAGAAGAAAGACAAAGGCTTCCATTTGAGCTCAGCTGTGGCTCAATTGCAGTTATGATGACCATGATTCTCTGACCCTTCCCCCATTTTGAAAACAGTTTAGATCAATTCTAAGCAATATTAGTTTATAATAATGAGCATCTGTCAATAATGAATTGTTCTTGTGCTCTAAGAAAATTATTTAGAGAGAATGCATGTGTCCCTTAACACATTTACACATTTTAAATTAGGATAAATTGATTTTTACCTAGAAAATTTTTCCTTGGTCTCTTACAGCACCAAAGAACGAAACTTTGGAAATAATAGATTTTCCATAAGAAAAAGAAATGGTCAATTTTGGTGAAAGAAGTGGTGGGGTGAAACAGATAGTGAAGTGGGCAAGCCAACTATTGAGCTAAAAATATCCTAGTCATGTCTCTTAAGTAATTTTTGGCTGTCTTGCTCATTTGAATCAAACTGCAAATTTATGGGATCCTAGTAAAATATTTTTCCCTTACTGCTAACTCACACTGGCACTCTCTTTACCCTGCTTCACTTGAATGACTAACAGTAGCATCGTTTTCATAACCTTTGTTCCTTCCATTACTTGCCCTTCACAGGTTACCCTTTTAGGTATAGAAGAAATGAGCAGTGTTAATCAGCTCAAAAGAAGTTTGAAACTTTGTACAACCCATTTCTTTAATTTTTTTTTAAATGAATCATTGCTTTATCATGTAGTATTTCCATGCGCAAAACACCATAAACCCCCTATTTAACGGCGGTCGTGCCATCGCCGGTAGTGGGGGTGTTACAGCTGCCGGTGGGACGAAGACCGTTGGGAGATGGTTGAAGGAGAGAAAAGAGAAAAAGAAAGAGGAAACAAGAGCTCACAATGCACAGCTTCATGCTGCAGTTTCAGTAGCTGCAGTGGCTGCTAGTGTAGCAGCCATAGCAGCGGCTACAGCTTCTTCTTCGTCATCAGGAAGGAACGAGCAGCTGGCTAAGACTGAGATGGCAGTTGCATCGGCGGCGACTTTAGTGGCTACTCAGTGCATGGAAGCTGCAGAGGCTATGGGGGCAGAGCGAGACCATCTTTCTTCAGTAATAAGCTCTGCCGTGAATGTTAAATCCCATGATGATATCACCACTCTCATAGCAGCAGCTGCTACTGGTAATTAATTATAATGGTCAAAATTGTCTGGAGTTGGTGAATTCTTAATCCAATTTCAATTTAAAGGAGACAAGTTTTGATTGAATGCAGCTCTTCGAGGAGCAGCAATGTTGAAGGCAAGAGCATTGAAAGATATTCTGAATGTTGCAGCAGTGATACCAACAGAAAAGAATATGGGAATCTGCGGGGCAGGAATTAATGGAAATCATAACAGGAACTATAGTGGGGAGCTTGTCTATGGAGAGAACTTTCTTGGTGCCTGTAATCTTGAATTCCTTGCCAGGGGCAGTGAGCTTCTAAAACGCACCAGCAAAGGTACGAGACCTCACAGCCCTTCTCACTGGAATAGTACCACTTATAAGTTTTTTTTTTGCAATCAAATGTAAATTTGATTGTGCAGGTGATTTACACTGGAAATTTGTCTTTGTTTACATTCACCGATCTGGTCAGGTGGGGATTCTTTTCAGTTTTCAACAATCCAAGCATTTTGATTCTGTGATTAGTCCCATTTTGAATCTTTTTTATTGACCTGATATCTATTTGTATTGTAGGTGATGCTAAAGACGAAGAGCAAACATGTTGTGGGGACAATCACCAAAAAGAAAAAGAGTGAGCCTTTTTACCTTGACAAATTGAAACAAACATGAAAATCTCAAAATGAAGAAATTGGGTGGCAATACGTGCGCAGATGTGGTGGTGGATGTACGCAAGGACATGGCGGCATGGCCAGGAAGGCACCTGTTAGACGGCGGAGATGAGCGTAGATACTTCGGATTGAAAACAGCAACAAGAGGTATTGTCGAATTCGAGTGCAGGAACCAGAGAGAACATGATATATGGACCGATGGAGTTTCGAAGCTTCTCTCTATTGCAGCCCAAAGAAAGAAGAGAATTTTATAACCAAGCACTGAAGTGATCACTAGATTTTATATAAACCAAATATTGAAGTTAATTTGTGTTGTTTAGTGTTTAGCAGTAATGTTATACAGTTCAATTTATTTATCCTGTCATTTACTATATCGTATTATTGGTCGGGAAATACTAGTACTTTATTTCAGTCGGACAGAAAACAGTACAAAAAAGGCAGAACAAGTAGCATTTTTCTAGTATTTAGTACTAGGACTGAGGCTGTTCTTTTGAGCTGTAAAGATAATGTTGTTTGTCTACTTTCATCCTAATCAGTCGTAGTTTAGTCTCTTTTAACTAATAATTCATCCTTACCCA